>VYZX01006930.1:7047-138381 GCA_013401335.1 Brachypteracias leptosomus
GGTAGAAATACAAAACATTCATCTTGGAACAGTGTCAAATGTTCACACATGGTAATGTAAGAGAGGCAGCCAAGTCTTTGTGATCTTACCTTGCTGTGAGGGTCAGCAAACATGCGAGTAAATATTTCACATAGCCTTTTCAACTCCACTCGGCTAAAATACAGAAATAAAACATGATTTTAACATTTATTAGCTTTTTTTGCTGCAACTAAAGCTTTAACATTAACAGCTGAAAGATCTGAACTTCTTTAAATGTTACTTAAGTCACCTGAAAATTCTGTATCTAGGCAAAATCTTAACTGGGATACCAGTTTAATCGCTGGAATCATCAGTCTTACATTAAGAAATATAATAAACTTTTTTCAAAACTCATAAGCTAGACACTTGCATTTTGTGCTGCTTCTATTTTATTCTACATTCTGGATTGCAAACAACTTGAAATGTGCACATTTGGGAGGTATTTACTTTCTGCCTGCATCAAGGTCACTGACTCACTGAAACATGGGTCTTTTGCAGCCTAGGAATAGGTTTCTCAAGTCTCCTTTGTGTCAGGAAATTCAAATTTTCAAGTCAAATCAGAATTTTCATGCTGTTTAAGTATATGCTAATCATAAATATTTTGGTTGAAATTCTCAGTTGCTTAAATAAAATCAGTCTAGAATCGCACAGTATTAACAGATACCAGAACAGACTCCCAAGTCTGAGAGCACACTGAGGAGATAAATGTATAGAAATGGAAGACAAATTAACAAGTGGGCAACCTAGTAAGTCAGAAGATAATTAAATGAAGGCACAATCTAAGTTCCTATTAGTAAGAGATTATTAGGTGCTCAGTAATGCTCTTTTAATGCCAGGGGGAAAAAAAAAATATATATACAATGTATTGAAAATACAAGTTTTAGTCTTTCTGCGAGGCAAACTGCCAAACAATGCAGAGGTTTTACTTGTATACTGGGCAAACAAACAGAACAAGATAGTTAGGTAACATTTTCTGCATACTGTGGATGCAATTAGATATTTTTCCACAATTACTATGAAATCAGAGCAATGAGTGAAACATGCACAGACTGCTCAGAGAGCAGCCATTCAGGTCTTGACTACAGGTACCCTCTTTCCAAAAAGACATTAATTCCACAGTCCACCAACACCTCTCTCTCCCAAATAAGCTTCAAAGAACAGGTCAGAATATGCTAGCAGTCTACAGCTATTTTATGTTAGCTTGCTTATAAGAGACACAGGACATTTCTTCAAATAAAACTATGTATGAAAGGCTGATCATATTTTAAAAGGGCACAAAAACAATGGTCTTAAGAGCCTGAGGTAGAGGAAAAAGTCTTTGTAATGATGCCCCAGCAAGCTGTCAGCTTCATTCAGGATGAGACTGCACAGTCTCAAAATGACTACTCTACAATGCTCTCCTGAATTCATCCAGACTGCAGCTCTCTGAATGAACCCACATTTATTACTCCTCTAATGAATTTTCTTTCTTGACAAATGCTACATGGAGACAGTCTCTTTATAAACGCTCATGGACTCAAGGTAACAACACAAGCACTAAACTGAAACAGGCGGTGGAAGAACATTTCCTTAAGGGACTTGGTGGCCTTGTTTTATTTAGAAGACCTTATGGGGAACTGTCCTGGTTTAGAGAACTAGGCCATGTGAAGCTGCACGAAACAAAGGACAGGTAAGTGCTGCACCACTTTGCATGCACATCCTTCTGGATATGCAGTTCCCAGCTAATATAGGATCTGTTCAGAGTAAACAAAACCTCGCCACATCACTGCCTCTTATTAAACTTGTTGGACCACAAGAAGATATCGGGTTTAATTAGAAGACACACACTTGTCCCTTGGACTAATGACCTTGATAATGTTCTGCAAGATGCCGTGGGAACAAACAGGATGATAAAATCTGATCATTAGAACAAGCACCAGATCAACCTTGAACCAAGGAGGAAGCAGACCGAAAGCAAACCAAAATGAAATATAATCTAGAGAACTAAACCCAGGATCAAATTAAAAACCCCAAACTCTGCAGAGGTGTAGTTTCTGGGACAGGTTTATAAATTATTCAGCATCAAAGCTAGAAAACTTCCTAGCTTGAGGGACTAGTGACAGCAGCACAGTTCAAACACTGCAACCAGCAGGGTTGAAAACAATAGTTTAATTCTACTGGCATTTCTGCTAAGAGCCATTATCTGGATAAACAGTCCATCACCCAACCTTCTCAGCGTTTCCTCCCTTGAAACTATCCCCCAACAACACCCAAAACCTTGGTTGCAATCCTCATACATCTTTGTGGCAAAATCAAAGTCTCACCCAACTTTTTCATACAAGTATATGAGGTACCACGTTTTTTTCCAGACAGTTCATTAAAATAAAGACAAAAGACAGCATACATGTGGGAAGCATCTGTTAAAAGACTCGTAAATAGACCACATCAAAAAGCATCTCTGATCTATAGACACGAACTACCCATATTAAAAACCTGTAGCACTTCCCACTTAAGGGCTGGGCCATATCGTGTGAAGTGTTAAGAGTATTTTTATGGTGGCAAGAGAATAACCTTCCCAGGTTCACCCTCAGTGCATTTTAATTCAGCCTGTTAACACGAACCGTCAAATATTTCCAGGCAGTGTGAAGGACCTCTAAAATGGAAACAACTGCACAAATCCAAGTAGGTAGGCTATAAACCAAAAAACAACTTATAAACTTGCTCATAATTTAAGTCCATAATATTTTTCACAGGAAAATAAAAACGTCACAGCTATTTATGAATGTTATCTTCAAAGGAGACAAGAGCTTGTTTCCAAATACTTTCACCATAAACTAAGGGTGAAAAGCCTATGGCCTAAGAGCCAGTCAACTTTAGTTAGTGTGACCTGTGGCCATATGAATTTTCCACATGACTATTGGGTAATTCTAAGATCAATTTTCATGTGTCGCGTGCCAAAGGTGTTCAAAGGATTTGTGTGGCTTTCAACAAGGGAAAAGGGTCTCCTTCTCCTACTATAAGCAAAGTTTTAGAGTCGATACACCTACTTCATTGCCCTAAGAAACTGCCCTCTACATTATAAGCTAATTATAAGCTACATTATAATCTACACCATTTACAGCCTTCATAGAGTCAAAGTATACCCAACACACAGAGTGTTGTCTGACCTCACCTTTATAACATGCACACACTGAGTCATTTTAGAATAAGCACAGTGTTTGCTTCACTAAGTTGCCCAGGTGAAAAAAAAAAAACCAACAACAAAAGAAAGAAGGTTCAAACAGACTAATGTAAACTCACTATCACCCTCTGAGTGCATTTACAATATCATCATAATTCATGGGAAATCTCACCATGCTGCAACAAGCACCCACCATCAAAAGTCTTCAGGAGACAGAGGAAGGCGAAGAGATGACAGCATGCTGACCCAAGCCCTTTCTTCAGTACTGATACAAATTTAACACAAATTATACTGATGACATAATAGATATTTTCCAAAAGTAATTGAAGTCCTACACCGTGAAAACAAAGCCTTCACAGTTGTGAAAGATACGATCTGTCTCCACAAGGTAGGGTAGCTACATACTACTAGACTGTAGCCATCTCTCATGAATGACTGACACTATGAAACTATCAAGGTCACCTCAGTGTCCGCTGGCTTTTCAGTAAGTTCTGAAGACCTATGAGTCCCTCTTTCCTTTCAGACCAGTTGGAGCTGGCACAGTGGTTCAGGACCTCAGCCACATCTTCAGTCTGTCGCAGGTAGTGTGGAATGCCCCCGTTCCTGGAGCCATAGGAGCGCTCTGAGCAAGCACTTGATGCATCACTGTTTGCATCATCATCAGAGTACATCCCATAAGGTTCATATCTTCTTCTCACTGGCTTTTTCTGGAAAAGGGGAAACTTGAATTTAGTAAGTTATATATAGCTACATCAATGCCAAAAGAAAAACATTCTATCCGTAATGACTAAAAGGAAGACTAATGCTCTTGTTATAGCGACAAGAGGTTTTTTTTAGAGATGTCACCAAGTGCTGCCTGCTTAACTCCCACAGCAGAGCAAGACAGATCCCATCAATTTCAATGGGACTACTCAAGTGACAAAGGGGAGCAGGGCCTGCCCATCCCCAACGTGAAAGCAAGATGCTTGTGCCCAGTGGAATTAGCTACTGGTAGTGGTATCATATGTTGCTTTACTGTCAATAATGGTCAGTTCCATTATTACAGACTATGATGATATAAAAACTCTACTTCAAGGAAAAAAAAAAAGGTAAGGAAGAAAAGAGCTGAAGGAATCTGCGCCGGCATGCACAGTCACTTTGATACTGATAATGAAGTGACTCTAGAAATGCACTGAGATATCTGAGGTGACAATTTCTCTGTTATTTTGGACTAGGATTTTTCCAGAGGCTGCCAAGGGAGTTGAGTACTCAAATCCTTTCATTTCCATAGCATGGCATTAGAGGACCTGATTCCCTTAGGTACATCTTTGACAACCTTGATCCTTACAGGAGGGATATTAGAACAATTATGGCAGCAAAACAAATTGTATGCTGTACTACAAAAACTCTTAAATGAACCTTAAAAGAACATGATTAGTACGACAATGTAGCAGAAACATATTGTCTATATTCTAAAATGCTTGCTACAGAATTCCTTCCAGTTGTCCAGTCCTGCAGTTCTTGGACTTGTGAAGCCAGCAGAGTTTTGCTTTCACTAGGACTGCAGGATGGAAACGTAGAAATTAACTCAAGTGCAGTATCATGGGCGTCAGCAACAAAGTGGGGAAAGTTGTAAAGTAGAAATAAAAAGTCAAGAAAGCACTAGTACCTTGCTCCTGGAGTCTCCTAACAGCTGTAGGCAGGAAAATATTGAAGGGTGGGAAAAAGCATAGAGAATTATGTCAGAAGCTTATGTAGGGTTTGTTTTTGCAACAAAAACGTATAGCAAATGTGTCTTAGCAAATAAAAAAAATACAGTTTACGCAAAATAAAAGTGGGTATAATAATGCCTGACTTTATCTCTTATTTTTGCACTACTCGTATAGCCTACAATATCTATTAGGGAGCTTGGGAGTGAGATTGTCTGCTAAGTTTTTTTTTTTAATGACAGATCTATATATAGCACCTCTTTGCTTGCTTTTCAGAAATGTTGCTCTGGAAGATACCAGAGTTTTCAGCAACCATTTATTTCCTCAGGTATTGTTATCAGCATTTGATTTCTGTCTTGGAAATAAATTCTGATGTCAGGAAATCACTATCTACAGCACAGCACATTTAATCAACTTCACTTAACCAAGTTCTCTTTCAACCCACAGTTCTTACACCACACTTTTTTGAAGCTCAGCTTCTTTTAAGACCTCCTGGCTGGCACCCCTGACTAAAGGGCTTACTTAACGCCAAAGTTTCCAACACCCTTTGAGCTCTTCTGACAGATCTGAGCCCAGATACTGATGCCCAGTATAGAAACTGTGGGGTTAAGGCCAAGTCCATCTCTCAAGCAGAAGCAGTGGATCCAACAGGAATTGTACACAGGGAGCAGAGGTCACAAAATAACCCACTGTTTTGTTTAAATTGAGTATTTGGACAAAGCCATGTTTGGAGAAGTTCTTTTCATTTCCTACTACAGGGAAAAGAATACCCCTCTCAAAACAAGGCTCCTGGGTTAGAGCTGGCATCACATTACTCTCTCAAAAGGAGCCTAAACAGAGTTTGCAAATTGCCTGTTGTGAGAAGATAAACAAGAAAAAGAGCAAATTGGAATGGTGGGAAAGAAGGGGACAACAAGATCATGTTGCATCCCCTAAAGTCATGCAAATTCAGATTGATAACTAAGCCAGCAGCACCACTTTAGTTTCCAGCTAGACTTAAGGATTTCCCTTTTAAGCATTCAACCCTTCAAGATTTAAGCATTCAACCCTTAAAGATTTAAGCATTCTAATATAATGTTATTTAGTTTAGAAGAGTGGAATATTTAAAAGAGAATTCTAAGTCTAGCTGACAATTAAGTCACACCCAAAGAGATCTCAGGGATCAGTAGTGAACTGAGACACTGTGACCCTCTCCTCCCTCAAAAAACCTGTGTTCAGCAACTGTTCACATTCAGGGATACAGTCCAATTTCATTTACCCAGGCAAAGCACCACCTATAATTATGCCCTGAACTGTTCTGGTGGCAAATTTGAGGTGCCGAGACTACAAACTGGCTCACAAGTTGTTGTATTTGGTAATGAAAATGCTCACTAATTATTCAGCCCACCAAATGCAATATTGCCATCTATTGTATATTGTCCTACCTTGACATTATTCATAAATACTTTTTTTTTTTTAAATGGAAAGGGAGATTTTGTAAAAAGTGACATCTCTAGTACTCTAATCATCATCATCTATAAATGGAGGTGACGTGAACAGGATGATAATGAAATATAAAAAGGAAAATGTTAGCCATCCTTAGGGAAAAGTGAACTAGGAAATGGAGAAAGGATATCCATTACAAACTCTGGGGACATGGTTCATTCTCCCTAAGGAGGGATCAGAGATAAACTGTCTCCAGATACATCAGCACATCCTCCCCTCAGCTCAGGTCTAGAGCTGGAAAAGACCCAAGTTACACTGGTACCCCACTAATGCTGCACAGTGATTGCTCCTGCCTCTACACCTGCTCTCTCCCCCAAATCCTCAAGGTAAATCCAAAGGCTTTTCTTTAACACTTCTCTTCTGAAGAGCAGAAAACACTTTCTGGGTTCTAGCTGAGAGATATTTATAGTACAGTAAGATTATACAGGACAAGTTTTAAAACTGACAATAAATTTACTTGGAAATACACTAAATATTTGAAAGCACCAGCAGCAAACTAGACAAGTACACTTCAGTTTAACTGCATGAGATGGTGCTGATTAGAGACAAGCCAAGTCAGGAGCTGATCCCAGGATCTAACCAGGTGCAAATAACACAGCACAGGAACTTAGGAAATTCTCAGTTCTTGTTGAAATCTGATCAGGAATTGAGGCTAACAGAGAACACTTTTTCTGACAAAGTCTTCATGCAGGTAATGGGATCGATGGCAATCCCTGAGCACCCCACAGTGCCATGTACACCCTTTGGCAGCCAAGTGAGAAAAAACCAGCTGATTGAACCCATCCTGCAGCTCTAGCACCGAGCCACAGCAGCCTGAGAACAACTGCTGAGAACTAAGGAAACAAAGATCGCTGCCAACACACCCAGAGACAAACCAGCAGAAGGGAACTAACTCTACAGCATCAGGCAGCGGCACAATCAGAACAAAGCTATTTAGAAACAGGAGAACGTACGTACAGGTAAGTTCAAGGCGCTTTCCGGTGTCGGAAGCATTTTGTATTTTCCCTCTTACCAGAGCATCGGCCACGGCAGCCTCCAGATCTGTGCTTGTGCTCAGGACTCGCATGGCATTCACAGAAGCAGGCATCCTGCCTGGCTGGCCGAGTCCAAACCGGTCTGCACAAAAGACAACATTGAAAGGGATTGTTAAATGAATTCACATTCACTTGGAATCCTAATCAGGTGCCCGAGCAGCTCTCCCCACAGGCTCTGGGAACTCGCAGTGCTTTTCCATTCAACACTCTTTTATCCACAGCTCTGGAGACTTTGCCATTACAGTAAGAAATAAACTATTGTTTGTTGGGCCCCAGAGACAATTTGGGATCCTCAGGGTAACTGTTTTTTAAGCTGGGAAGCAGGGTATCTATTTTGTGTTTCTTTTTACACAAGAGTAGCTTCAAAGTTTTATTTTAACGCCAGAGGCAGACGTGCTGGCCCCAGTCTGGCACTCTCTCAAATCAAGAGAAAGCTTCTCATTAACTTCAGAGAGACAGAATCGTGCCCAGCATCAGGACATGTTAATACCTGAGCACCCATCCATCCTCTGCAGCTTTCTCTCAGGCAAGGATGCTAAACTAGCAGCACCAGATTAGCCTATTTTGTGTCTAAAGGCTTGATTAACCAGCTGAATATCCCCGGATGCACCACAGTATAAAAGGCTTCCTATTTGCTTGCGAAATGACTCCAATTTTTGTTTTATTACTGCTATCGAGAAGCAGTTTAAATGCCATTTAAAAGCTTTGATATATCAAAATTGTTTCTTATTAAAATATCTTTCTCCCTTTGAATTTCATGGCAAAGCTCTCAACAGCATCTAAAGCAACAGGATTGAGTCTGACATGCCATTTACACTCCTAAAACTAATTAGTTGACTTTATCATTTGCCTAGTCTACCAAAAAAGTCACTGAAATTAGTTTCTTTGGGCAAATGCCAAATTCAGAAAGGCATGTTAGCAGGGATATGACATAATCAGTGACTTGGGTATCACGGGCCAGGCTCTGGCAGCACAGTCCTAGCTGGGGGTAATCAGATACCGTGTTACTGGGATCCTGGCTCCAATCTGTAGGCAGAAAAAGATTGGGTTTGGCATTCCAAGTTTATTTCCATGTGGGCTTGTTTTTGCTCAGGAAGGACTGGGAATATCCCTCCTGGGACACACTTGACACCTCTGTCCCCTGCACCCACATGTGCCAGTGAGAGCATTGCCAGCAAATTCAGTGGTGCACGAATGAAGCTGCACGAACCCATCCAATAAACCTTCAGCTGATCCACATCTGAGGCAGTCACCGAGCAGCAAGAGAGAGGGATCAAGTCACACAAGTCTTTTTATTAGCTCATCTCTATTTAATTAACAAAGGAAAAATACTGTTTATCAACAGTATGCTAATTATATCATGGATTTCCACACAGCTGAGGTCAAACATGATATTGTTCAGCAGCTTGCTGTATTTTTTGGGAAAAACACTGCGTTTATCACAAAAGGTCAGTGCTTTTGTCTTGAAAAACCTACTGACTGAAATATCTTTTAAGGAATTAGCTCACACTGACAGGCATAATTTAAATCAGACTGAAGTCACCAGTCTGCTGTGCTAATTGCAAACCTTTAACTGAGTGTGTCAGAGATTAAGCTACAGAGGGGAAATAGGGAAGATTTTTTAAATCTGAAGTATTTTAAGAAAAAAACAAACCTTAAGACTACTATTTATTTCAAATAGAAGTATTATCTATCAAAATTTGCTATTTTTCAGAGTTACGTACTCAGACAAGACATTTCTGATTTACCACAAAAGCACATTTTCTACAAAACACGTTACAAGGGAAAAAAAAAGAAAACAAACCACTTCTTAGAACTACTGCCAAAAAGTAATCAAATCATGACATTTCACAAAGAAATAAAAGTTGTATGTGTTATTACTATCCCCTTTTTTAATGCACTTGGGTTGAAGAATCTTTTCAAATATTTAGGTGAAACAGCAATTCATTCCTAAAATGGAAAGATCTGCACACTCTTAATAGAAGCAGAGAGAGGATGACAATGCATTAGGTCTGATTGAAACTAAAGTCACTACTACCAAGAGATACACTACAGAGATATATAAAAGACAAGTATTTTTCCTAAGTGAAAATGATACCTGGTACACTACAAGGGCTGTAAATGTTGAGACAAGTTCTGGACTCAGTTTTATATTTAAACCAAACTCAATGACATTAGTCAAGTGTTAACGAGAGCAGAATTTGGCTTTAACTGTTGAAATAACACAGTATCAAAAAATGCCATTGTTATTTGTTTTCATGTAAATTTAGCATTACATTAGAAAAGGGAAGATAGTTTGTTGGTTTTTTTAAAATGAAGAACAGAACGACAAAGTAATTCAGTTGTAGATCAGTTTAAATACCCAGCATAAAGAAAGAAAATTGAGCTTTTTCAACAAATTAAGTACAGTGTTGCATGCTGGCTTTTATCTGTCTCCAAGGCTATCAGGAATTTATAAAAACACTTCTTTCAGTCATCTTTCAATTCACAACACCCAAGTCACTCTGGGCTTCTCCCCAAAACACTGGTGCCATATCTGAGTGCAGAAGCTAGACCTTAGAAGAGACGTTGGTGTATCTCTAATATGGGGCTATGAACACATCTGGCTCCAGGAATAACCAGTAGAGGCAAGCCCGATGTTACTGGGCAAGAAAGAACAGAGTATGCTCTGGTCACATTCCCTTGTCTCTCTGGTTAGATTCATTTTACTTGTTACAAACTCGGTGATAATTCCCAACCACTATTTTTGGCCCAATTTTGCCATTTTTAGGGAGATTCAGGACTTATTTAGGACATAGGTAACTACATAGAGTTTGATGATGCTTTGTACCAAACCACAGGAGCCAAGCATGAAGTGACCATTGCAGGAAGCTGAATGCAAACAAAACTGAAATCTGTATTCCAATGGAGGTATTTTAATTCTTTTCAATTATTTTTGTTAAATACAGATTCAAATTTTAACTTTGAAAAATGCCAGTCAAATCATCTTGCATCATTTCTGCTGAGTAACCTGATAATGGACATGGTTTGAGAGTTTTAGTTAAGTCACAGCCATTTAACTAGATTTACAAGAAACAGTATTTTTCACTCCCTAACATAAGGGGTTTAATTAAATAACTTTCAGTATGGCTAATTCCTTATATAATTTTATCCTCCAATAAAATGCCAAAGTCCTCATCTTCTAAATGACCTTTGTCCACACAACTAAGTCCCTACTGTCCCAAAGCTAGCAGCCTTCATTCATTTCTTTTAATACTCCCAGTGAAATATCCTGATTTCAAAGGGAGTTACAGGTTCACCACAACTGTGAATCCAGCACAGAGGTGGGGGAAGAAGCAACTGCAATCTCCTCTCATTACATGTAACCACTAGTCTGCTGATGCAAAGCCCAGTGAAATTAAGGGAATCATTTTTTTCAGCAACTTCCATGTACTTTGGACAAGGCCTTCAGAATCATATGAAGGATGGATCAGCATGTGTCATGCTCCAAAGTTCATTTTGAAAGCTTATTAGGTGTTTAACTCTTGCTCCTCTTATCTATTTTGGAAAGGATGCAACAAAGAACTTCCATTAACAGAGAAAGGAGTCCAGAACATTTAGTAATAAATGGGATGAAAACCACTGGTATTTGGTCCCAGGCACTGGGAACTACTACACTGCTATAGAGAAAATCTAAACAGAAGTTTCAAGTACTCTGCATCAGTCAGGACTTAGCCCCTACTGTACAACTGATCCAATTGACAGGAGAATTGAGAAAGCCCTGGATCACCCTTTGTTTAAACACTGTTCACAACGTTCTAAAAATACGTAAAATTAAAAACATCCAGTAAATGAAATTCCAAACAAAAAGCCACGTTGAACAAAAACAGAACAGAAAAGCCCCACAGCAGTGAGAAGCACATGCCAAGTGCTGGCTGATGCACACGATGGCAAATGTTAAGATGGCATAAAACAAGACTACGTATAAGAAGCGGATTCATGCAGTTAGCGCTTGTTCACCTGACTGCCCAACAGAATCAGCAGTGGAGAGAGCACTAGTGGACCTGGAATGACGTCGAGAAGCTGCAAGTAGAAGGAATGGCAACACCCACAGGATTAACACACATTGAACCTGAGACAGAAAATGCCACCATCCAAAGGGGATGCGTGTGACTGCTACCAGTAAAGGTGTCTCATCGTGACAGGGAAATGACGCTGTATATGAATGCATAACAGATACAGTGCAAGCCCCACAGCGACACCTCCGTCTGTAGCTTCACCCCCTTTCCCCATGACCATCAACACGATGCATGACAAAACTCATTGGTAACAGTCCCAAACTCGGAGCAGTTCAGCAAAAATAACCCCAGTGCACATCAGTCACGTTCCAGACTGAGATCTGGAAGACGGCCATCATGAGAACGTGGAGCACATAACTACAGAGCAGGATTTAGATGTGGCTGATCTAAACCCTGAAGTGAAGCCATAATGAATGGTTACAAATTGTGCTTGCAGGTATTTTTCCACAACATTCTAGCCTATGCATAAAGAAAACAACGTTAACAGAGAGAATGAGTAACCACATGAGTAGAAAGAGTCATACAGGGAGGTCAGCCAACCACTGCTCAGAGGTCTTGGGGTTGGGTTTCTTTTCCAAGTCAACACATGTACACACACATTGTTGCTGTTGCTACTACTAAAATCTCTTGCTTTTAACAAATTTTGCATACATGTTTCTTGACTCTAAGTATGTACATGCACAGACAATGTGAATATGCACATCATACACCTACCCAGGGTCACACCACATGTATACAATTTGTTAATAGCAATGGAGCACTCAGAGTAGCACAAGAGCTGAAGCCAAATATAGCTCCCACTTCAATTCCCAGCTGTCAGCTGCACATCAATCACTAAACACCTTTGGAGAAGTTTTCAAGTCTTTGATTCAGCAAAAAGGTGAACTCTTTGTGAAAGCAAATGGAAGGTTGGTCCAGCCATTTCCAAATCACAGAAATTTAGTTTTTCTAAAGAGGTTTTCCTTGTGTCTAGCAATGACATGCTCACCTAGCTCAAAGCAACTGACCCAAGAAACTGATTGCTCTTTTGTGCAATTCATCACCAGACACTCACTGAAGGCCTTGTTGCTTCTACATTATTACTAGTAGTCAAGAAACTGAAAAAATAAAGCAGAATCACCTTCTAATACAAATAGGCTTTGTCAATTATGCACATACATGTGCAGTAGAAAAATTGTAAGTCTTGTGTTTAAGACAAAGCATTCATAAATACGAATACTAATATTATCAAATAGAAATCAGGGAAGAGAAAAAACAAAATTCAAGTTTTTTCCCAGCTGTGAGAGCTTGACTACAAGCTATACAGAATATGCAATGTGGTCTTTACGGAGAACACATGCATTTATTCAAGAGAACAATCCCAGTGACACCACAAATAACTCCTGAAATATTTGCAGGATCAGTGCAGGATTATGGACTGAACCTCACAATTAAGATTCTGTGCTTGCAATTGCTTTCTCCCAAGCCAGCTGCTGTGCCCCTGTGGACATCACTGCAAGATCAAGGCCCGTGAAGAAAACAGGAGTAACAACAAGACAAAAAACCAAAAATTAAAAATAATTGCATCTCTGCAAGGAGGCTGAGTGTAAAGTGACTCTTTACACAAGTCATTTGGTGCCCAGACATGAATACCTGCACAGCAGCCTCAAAACAAAGCAGAGCAAGCTGCAAGGTCAGGATGCCCATGTTGGCACTGACCATAATACCATTCAATACAAGAATCCTGTAGCTTACATAGAGCTGGCTTAAGTACAACTCACTAATATACAAGTTAATCTTCATGAGCAAAAATAGACCGTGCACAGTAGGATTATATTATTTTAGCATTAATGCAAGATTAACTGGGTTTTAGAAACACTGTGATAGAAGCATATTGTTCTGGCATAAATTGACATTTATATTCATCTTTCAGGTGAATTACACACTGCATAATTAGCAAGTTCATTAACATGTTCCAGCTTAAAGCATTTCAATGAAAACACAAGAAAAAAGACAATAAAATAACAACTATATTGGGTGAGAGTGATACTTCCTCTGTTGTTACCTTAATGGCTTAATAACAATGTATTTCTAAAAATGCATTAGTCTTCAGGTAAATACCACAAGCTAAAGTGAAACTACCCTCTCCCCACAATAAAGTTTCTTACAAACATGTCACAGACACCTCTAACTGAAATGTTACAGTCAGTGTACAAGTCAGACTCAGGAGTGATGGTGTGTACAAAACTCCCACCAGCTGTGATTCTGGTACACTGCTTTTATTTTTCAGAACAAGGGCTCAAGACAGTATTTCAACTAATGTATTTTCAATAAAATAAATAACACACAGCACAGTGACACAGAACACTGACGAGTTAACCCTGAAATCCAGCTTGCTTATACACTTCAGCTGGAGAAAAAAAGCTTCATCTGAAATTGAAGCTAGGCAGGTAACCATAAGGAGCTACAGTTGTGTAGCTACTATCCCTTTATGGCTTTGGTATCAAATCAGCTTCACTTAATCAAGTTCATCTATTTATCTTAAAGAGCTATGAACCGAGTTCTGAATGTTAAGTTGAACTCCCTTTTTTCACCAAAAAATTAGATGTTACAGATAATGCGAATAAATTATTTTATAGCTTATATAAGATTATAAAATATATTATTTTATAATGAAGTTTTGAACCCCAAAGCCTCAAATATTAAACTTGAAGATTCCACTCTACACCAGTGAAATCAATGGGATTTTTGCCAATGATTTCATATGAAGACAACCAGCCTCTGCACTGGTAGCCAAATCAATAATGACATCATTTACAAGTTTAAAAGGTTAAAGTACATTAATTCAGTATGAGAACCAAACAGGAAAATTTTGCACATCTGTCTCTATTTTTCTTAACTTTTTCTTACTATAGGATTAAAGTTTCAGAATTGAGCCCAAAATGCTATGTTCCACTTACACATCATGTCATATCATTGTATTTTGTCACTATGTGCAAAATAGACCCCTTAATACCATTCTTCAGCCTTCATTAAATTTGTAGAGCTTCTTTCTCCCTTTTAATACCACATGCATAGCTAAGAAATTACTCCATAAATGAAGAGGGCCTGGAGATGAACTATATCTCATGTCTGAGAAGACAAACAAGTCTTTCGTACAACATGTATTTGGTTGAATATATGATATGGGATTTGATCAGAAACATTAACTATCCTGCTGTTTTCAGCACTGTGCAGAAAAACTTCTGCATGTGGCAAGTGTAATGAGATTTTCTATTTGTACTGTACACTTCAGCTGCACATTAATGATGCTCCTCTAAAACCTCAGCTTTTCCATGACTTTATGCTGCTTGAAAAAAGTGTCCTACAAAATGTGCAACTTGTTAATTGATGATTGACACTGTCATGTAAAACTTCTACAAAAAAAGTTTCTATCTCTCTTGGAGGATTTAGTATAGAAACTATATACTGTTACTGTACCTGGCTGCAAGAAAATCAGATCATGAATCATTAGAGTCACTCAACAACATGCTATGATGCTACCCACTACTTCACTATGACCTAGAAAATAGAATCTTGCTCTCCTATAGATTTCCATCAGTGCTGTAAAGTGAAGCACAGCAGCCCCACACAAGCTGGTTTAATGAAACTAAAAATCATAAAAGTTCAAACTAAACTATTTTCCTGCTAACAGTGAAAAGCTGAGAACCAGAATTGAAGCATGCAGAAGAAAACAGAAGGGAAACAGGGTTGGAAACAGGGAGTGTGTCAGGAATCCAACAGGGGAGAGGAAACGAGCTCATTCCACCTGGCAGTGTCTTGGAAAGGGCAATCAGAACAAGGGAAAAAGGGAAAAAAATATTGATCCTTAAAGCTCCAATGCCTACGTGTACTCACCAAGTGGAGGGAAGCCCCGAGCAGGGCTTGTATCTCGACTGCTCTCACGGCTGGTATCACGGCTGCACCCCTGACTCATGCTGGGTCGGGGGATACGACTGCTCCGTGCTAGCATGCAGCATGGAGAGTTTCAGAGAAGGTGAACAAGTTTAATGAGGACAGAAAGCTCAAAGTTAAGTCACATTTCTGTTAGTTACGGTAATTATTACATTAGTAATTATAATTTGCAGCAGCCTGCTCAGGCTCTTTACAAACCAACTCCCTTACACGCTGAGCTGTGCCTGTGATGTGAAATTTCAGCAGCATTAAATGTCTGCCTGACAGTCTGCTTTTTTTTCTTAAGCAATCCAAGTTTTGTTATTCAAGTAGAGCAGGAATCTTCAATCATTTAGGGGAGATCTACTGTTACAAAACATGCAAAACAGGTGAGGCTGAAAGAAACCCTTCTGGAATATTTTTTGCTTAAGTATAAACACCCTTCTAGAACAAAACAGCAGGTCAAAGTTTTTAAAGTAGCCACAATACTATTCATATATGCTTATTATATTATTATATATTATATGCTATTTTTACATAGATTTGCCTTTCACGAGGATTGTTTTGCCATGAAAAAGTATCCTAAGGAAAAAAAAAAAAAGGTGTATTGTACAAACTTGCAGAGCTATTTTTCTCCAGTGAAAGATACTGGGGAAAAGCATTTCGAAGCTGAATACCTGAAAGATGAGTTTAAAAAATGGTTTGAATTTTAAGCAGCAGCTTCAGATCTCTAACAGAAGCTATCTAACTTCTGCTCCTCAAACATTTCTATAACCTTATTATTTATGGCTTTATATGTACACAGATTGAGACATATGTGCACTTAAACTATATTCTTTACTTGACAAACCCTGCATCAACCAGACTCTTATCTCTGGTCTGCAGCTATCAAGTGTTCAATTTCCCACAGCCTAATAAGGTTCCTGCCTATCAGCTGTGTCACAGGAACTCATCATATTCTCACTCTTTGTTTGGCCAAATGCAAAGAAGAAGATAGAAGATTAAGTTGCTTTCATAATAAAAAGCAACACAACTGAATTCAGCTGAAGTTTTGTCCAAGTAGGAAAAGTAGAACTAGGCCCTTAGAAGGTTAACATCAAGCATTTGAAACTTATGATTTTATAAAATGAGCATTTTAGGTATTTAAAACTGGATTATTCCTCTGCAAATTCTGTGTCATTTTGATATGAAAGATGTTTACAGAAAGTAATTTAATAAACTTTATGCCTAGTAGAGAATACAGTATTTTCTTAGGTAAAATTGCAGTTAATTTCATGAAGAATTTAATGACTAAAGAGAGATTTTCTTTGCTGTACTGAACAGGTAGTAGCATACTTTAAGTGCTCAGGAAAAGCCTTTAAGGAATTCTGTCATGCAAAGAGTAAAATCTAACCTACCAGCTTTGAGGACAGCATGGCAGAAGCACATACACGTAACATAAACATGCTTTACACTAATGCTTTAACAGTATCCTCATATTTACAAAAATAGCACTAATTGCATGTTTTAGAGCATACAGAGTCTGATAAACCTCTGCTGGTTTGCATGCACAACTTAGATGCCTGGACTCAAGCTAATGAAGTTACCTTACAGTGTTCCTGTGGGCTCACATATAATGGGCATATTAGGATCCTTTCAAGCAAAACAGTACAGAACAAAATAGAAACCTTCATATTTAGGCTTTAAAATTCAAATCTAGATTACTGCCAGATTTTTGGTTTGTCAAATCCCTCCCAGTTGTGCAAAACCCAGCTCATATCTCTCAGATGAATTAATGGTTCTGATGGTTGACCTTTGATGGCAGACAATACAAGATGAGCTATTAACCAAGCTGATTAGATCACCATAATGTCTAAAACTTCTGAGTTAGATGGTCTTATAATAAATAAACCAGGCAAAATTATATGAACTGGATGAAATTAGAGTCCATGAGTACAATAATCCCATGTCAGATGCACAAGGAAAAAAGCTGACAGGTGAACTACAGGTGAAAGTAACACTAAAGTCTTCCACAAAAATATTTGCTTGAAATTGAGGACTCTAGAAGCAGACTTCTCATTCTTGGGTCTCATGCTTATACATAAATAATGGCAGCCTTCACATCAGGTTTGCACAAGCAGCCATTTCTCTTAAGTAGAGAAGATGTGTCAATGTTTTCTGTAATACAACCCACTAAAACCAGCAAAGGTTCTTTCGAGAGGGAGAGATGTGAGTAATTAAAATAGACAGATGCACACAGTAGATTTTCCTTCCATAACAGCTAACAGCAGCAGCATGGAGGATGAAGAAGCTGCACTTTAACTGCATGAGAACAGACTAGGAGGACAATGCCATAGAGGAAGCACCACACTGACTAGGCAAACAGAGCACCCAAACCCAAACACCGGGTGCTTCATGAGCAAAGGTCAAACAAAAGATTTGCATGTTACTGGATACAAATACAAAAGCAAGGGAAAAAAAGAATGGATTGAAAAGAACTGAGTGATGAGTCTGTTGTGAACTCCCAGGCACCTGCCTCATGTTTTCACTGCTGTGTTTTGTAGGGAAGATGGGCTATCAGCTGCTCAGGATATTTTCTTTGAGCACTGCCAGTAGTAAGGGCCAGCAGGGTTGTTGTTTAGACAAGTCTCTCGTGCTGCCACAGCCTGTCCATGCAGAACAGGCAGCAAAGGCAGAGAAGACAAACATAAGTCTTAATTTCAGAGTTCCCAGAGCAGTAAAACTGATTAAAAGGAGGCGGCAGAATGAAAGCAGACAGAGTGCCCACAGCCAGCTCTGGACTGAGAACCCAGGACAAGGGTGGGTTGTTTTCAATAAAATCCCAACTTTCTACATGTGTCCTGGACATTTAAGTTCTATCAATTCCATCTGGAAAGTCAGAGCAGTTGGATATGGTTCACACCATTATTAAAACACACTATTGGGCTGTCTTACACCAGTGGAACCCAACAGATGCAAATTATCACCAGCAGAACTTGATAGTGCCCCTGTTTACCAACCTACCACTTGGAATAAACCTGTATTTTATTAGGGTGTGATTTTAACGATGCCTAAGTGGAGACTAAAAATCAGCAGATGCTTCCTTTACATCAATAAAAGCATTTTTAAAAGACTGTAAATGCTGCCAAGCCAAAGGAAAGCTCCACAGTGGGGTACACCCAGTAGAGGCAAGTCAAGAACTGCCTTCAGCTCTCCAGTAAGCACACCAATAGAAGGGTGCTGCTGAATGAAACAGAGCCAGCTGTGCCTGCTCTGCTTTTTGGAGAATGACAATCTCTCACTCCTTTCAAATCCAACTGTGCCACACAACCTGCTGAGCATCCAACAGAATTAACTTCAAGCAGATTTCAATCTGCTTTCAACCCATGGGAAACGGACATCACCTGTTTTGATGAGATCTCCTTCAAGGAGTACAAAGAAAAGCTCAAGATTAAAGGGACTATAATTTTCTTCCCCAACAGGTTATCACCATTAGTAAATCTCCACTGAGTATACAGCAAAGCTTAAAACTGAGAAGTGCCACAGAGCACGGCCATACAGGACCTCAACATGCCAAATGTGCCCAATTGTGTTGTCTCTTGCAAAACAACATACTACTGCAAGGTTTCCAGCATACAGAAGGAACATATGTCAGATACCTGTGGTCCTCATGGAAACTTTAGCAACAAGAGCTCTATGAGCTTGCTACTGCCCCAGAAGGGCCTGAAAAGCTTCAGTGGAGCCCCAGTGGAACTTTTCCTGTAGAAAGGGTCTGGCTGCAGCTCCCAGTCACCCATGCAAAAGCTGCACAAGTCAATGGATGAACTATGAACAGGGTCCAGGAATCACCCACTTCTAACAGCCTGATGTGCATGATGGTTCCACACTCACTGAGCTGCAGCATGACCATGGGCTTAAGAGATGTTTCAGCCTATGGGATAAGCACATGTATATCAAATAAATAATCTTACGAAGCCTCAAGTATTGCATGTACATTTGATATCACATGTGTGCTCAAGCTCCTTCTTCTTGAATCAGACTCTGGAAAAGTCTACCAATATATTTAGGATCAAGGTGAGTGGGAGTCATTTAATGAAATAAATGAAAAAAATGTCAATGAAAGATAGGGACTGAAGCAACACAATATGAAAGTACTGTTAGCTATTATGTTATAAAGCAATAAATACAGTGGAATAATGGTATAAAGATGACAGCTCAAAAGCTGTCTCCATCCAAGCCAATATCACCATTTCCAAGATCCAATAAAGAGGCTGAATTTCTGCAACTGAGTAGTGAAGAGAACAAGTGTCACACTCTCCTGTTCCCATAACAGCCCAGGAGAACAGGCTGTGGCCATCAACCTGGGCTGGAGAGTGGAGGCCACACATCTGATAGATCTGTCAGAGCTCTCTCCCACTCCCAAAGAACAAGCACTGACTGTGTTCACAGGGAGCACATCAGAGCAACGAGACACAAATTACATTTTCAAAGGAATTCAAGGCTCCCGTAATACACCTGAAAGCAGGCAACCCAAGAGTGAGGATTTTACACCAGGCAATTTCCCTTCAGATGCTCAGGACTGTTTCAAATCAGAGCACATAGCACGATGATCAGCTTAAGCACGTGTGATGGTACTATCCATCATTCTCTGTTTCCTCCTAAAAAACAAGGTACTTCTGCAGAGTGATAGCAGAAAATTACATCTAATATTTGGAGGGCACCTCACATTTTGAAAGCAACAAACAGAAAAGCACAATGTATTCATACAGAGGCCATAAAGTAGATCAGACACGAGAAGAACATTGAATTTGGTAAAACAATCACAATGAACATGCAATATTTTTTATGAATTATAAGAGTAAATGCACTCAGGTGCCTTAAGTTCATTGTAATAAGATACTTCTCTATCAACAACATACTCTAAATAGAAAGATAGCATAAGTGTAAAATACAATTGCTAAGCCAATAGTTAAAAATTTAATTGACAACAGTAGGGCTATAATTTCAATTTCTACCTACTAGTAAATTCTTTGGAGATATAATTTAGTAACAGTATTATTTAAAGTGTCTTTCCTCTACATAAGCTTCAAACTTATGAAAACATTTCCATTTAAAAAATGAAACCAATATTTACTTGTTCAGACAGCACATTGAATACCTTTTCACCCCAATTCAGATACACAGAAGTTTATATAATGATATTTACTCACCTGACTTAAAAAAATGAGTCTGCTGATAAATTTGAAAATAAAAACTATTATAGAACATTTACATAACAGTCACTGAGTCAAGAATATTGGAAGCAGAACAGTTAAAGCCTAAGTCTAAAACGCCACCTAAGAAAGTGGCTCCAAGATATTAAGGATGAGAGAAGCAAACCATTTAAGCTGCAAAATTTCTGAAATAATCCAAGAAGGTGCTTTTTACCCTTGATTCCAACTGACTGTAAAGATTGCTCAAGTCATTTTAGGACTAAGCCGCTGAAGCCAAATGAGGTGTGTTTGCTGAGATGGTTATTCACAACTGCTCTGGCTGCCTGATCCAATAACATCACTCATGTTGGATTTCAAAAGGAAGGCATCTCACGACATCTTTAGGCCTACTTTGAAACTATAGCTCAACCTGGAAAATTAAAACGACTCTCCTACAAACCACAATCACATGAACTTGCCAGCTGTAAAACTCAGCAGAACAACAGTAACACAAACAGTTTCCTAGGCAGCAGGAAAGTCCTTCCTTTGAGCACACTGGTCAGCATGTCACTACAGGGACCATTCTTACCTAGCCCTATTCTGCTGGGACTCGTCTCTCGACTGCATCCCTGGCTCCGAGGGATCTTGCTGCGCTTCTCTGAAGACGATGGCATCTGCTGGACCCTGGATGTTCCACCGCTCAGGCCACCGTAGGCGCTTCCTAACAGCTTACCCGGAGAGCTAGACCTGCTGCCAGCTAGGAGAGAGCCAGAAATAAGGAAAAACATAGTTAAAACCCCTCAGTATTTTAAATACTCTGACAGCAAAACTGGAGCACCAACAGCTCTAAGAAATTGATCCAAATCACTCAGAAAACTAATGGAAGTGTTCCCTATGGGCTTCTGAGGAAGATCAAGGAAAGCCCATGGACAATAAATGTCAACAACAGCAACTCTGCCTATATGAACCACGCTGCCCAGTTGGGATCAAGACCAAATGAGACACTGCAGTGTATGAATACCCCAGCAGGCTTTATGGAGGTGCCAGGAGCTGCCTTGCTGCAGCAGCATGGGATTCACAGGCTGCTTCACCTCCTCACAAAGCAACGCCAACCAGCCTGTGCAGAGAGCTGTGCTACAGCACAGAGCTTCTGGCACAGGGAACCTGCTGCAAAGCACCTCAGGAATCTTCCTGCTACACTGCAGTGGTGGCTTTACTTTTCTATAATAATTTATTGAAGGAAAGCAAAAAAAAATAAATTAAAAATAATACCATCTCAACAGCCACAGATCAGCATGATAAAGAGTAAACCGGGTGAGCCTGTCAAATTTGTAGAGATGCTGCTGACTTAGGTCTGATTGGTCAAATCTGAGCTACTTGGTTATTTTACAGCTGAAGAAAATGTTTAGCAAGTTGAGTAGTTGGCCTGTTTTATTTTTTCTTGTCCAATTAGTCCACGGCAAGTTTACTTTTCTTGTAAGGCACACTGTCTGCAAGACTGGCTATTAACCAAGATTTATTTACATATTTATGTTCCCACTGCAATAGATATTTCTGCCTGAAATAGTTTTGTTGTCTAAATCAATGAGCTGAATAACACTTTTTTTGTTTTGCTTTGGATCTTTATTTGGTAAGTTGTTTGAAAATTAAGTAATGCTAGCTTAAAGGTAATCATAAAGAACTGTGAGAGTTTTTTTGCTTCTTCAGGTATATAAAAGTCACTTCAAATTTGCTGCTATCATCATTCCTGACATGCAATTTGTTTGCTAAAACAGTCAGGAAAAGCATATTTGAAAAAGCTGCAAGAGCATACTCAGGCAAGGTCACATTCTGAACCAATATTCCTGTTTCTTTCTGAAAAGTATCAAACACATCTCACAAATATTACAGCTCCAGATACTATTACAACTAGCAAGAGTTAAGGATTGTTCTTCAATTTAAGATATGCAATTCTATTAATCTCATGGACAATACCATAACACACGTATCATTTTAACTTACTTGCCCCCTCCAGTTTGTTGGCCAAAGCCATTCTGAATCAATCAAATCATACATTCCAATACTGTACGTGGTGCTGGCTCCACACACCCCCCCACACCCAAAAAGTGAGAATACTTGTGGCAGATGCCAGTCTGACACCCAGCACCCACACCCTGAAAGCCAAGGCTCCTCATTTATGCTGCTGCAATCTCACTGATGGCAGCAGGGTTGCACTGAAGTAACTGGAAGAATTTAGCACCTGAGTTTTTGAGCTGCAGCAAGGAGCCAGCTCCAACATGCAGAATGTATGTTTACCACGTTTGATTACTATGAGAAAAATCACTTGCCATACACATTTGAATTTTTTACTTTAAGAAAATACTTTTTAAGTCTCGTAGGAAAGAGTGAGGGAAGCTACAAGCTCAGCAGTTAAAAAATGTGAAGGAAACAACGTGAGAAAGCAAGAAAGGGAAAATGTTTCTTACCACCAGCAGGATTAGCTGATCTGGATCCTTGATTATGAGGGCAGACCAAAGGACAGGCAAAAAGTGGATTAAAAGACAGCAAGACAATACAGCGTTCAGCATGCGGTTTATGCTGTACACAATACAGACAGATTTATTTACAAACATGTCACTCCTGAAGCCCCTGCAGAATGCAGTGAGTTCATGTGCAGATGCAACTAACAGGTTCCCAAGGTTGATCAGCTCCTTAGTTAAATGCCAACCAACACACTGTGACCCAAGTTCTGCTCTACATTACATCCCAGCCTGCAAAATTGCAAGAGTTACCCACTGCACAGGCATGGAGAATTTGGTACTGTGAGCACATTATATTTGAATTCTAAAGTTATTTCATGCAATATTTGGCTTAAGGATAAAGATCACATCTGGTTGGGCTAGGCTGGAAACAGGATTCAGCAAACTAGACCAAGGCAGCAGGTTTGGATATGACCATCCTAAAGTTTCCTAAGACATAGTATGAAAAAATTAAGCCCATAATCTTTGAAACCTTTGGATATTCAACTATTCTTTAAGTACTTCTGAGACCTGTCTTATCTAGTCTGATCATTTGTCACCAAACAAAATTTAGGAAAAAAGGTCATTTCTGGCTTTGGATCAGTTTTAGGTTCAAAACTGAAGAAATCAATTTAGATCAACACACCAAAGCCCAAACTCCTTCATGACCTCAATGTAAATTTGCATTTGGTCCCATCTTGAATATAATACTTCTCTCTTCAGCTCTCCCAGTCTAACACAATGCTATAAACTGCTTTTCCATCCCTCCAGCATGACAGAGCAAAGCAACAAGAGAATGAACAGAGAAGGGCTTTTAAATAGGGGTACAAAGCAAGACAAGTCCTCAGAACAAACAGTTCTTTCCACAATCCCCATCTCCTCTTATCCACAATCTTGAAGGTCCTCAAAATGTGAGTGGCTTTCTCCTTCCCCCCAATTCCTTTTAGAGTGACAAAATTCTCCTTAGATACACATGACAAATATGCAGCAGCACCATATGCATGGCTCCTAGGGGAAAAACATGCCTTGCCAGGAATCCAGAGAGTGCAGATGTGTCATGTGAATCAGAGAGCAGAATTGCCTCCTCCATACCTACACAAAATAGGTAATGTCCTATTTCAAAACGATGCTAAATCCCATTAACTTTAGACAGCTCACGTGTTACACATACAGAAATAGTCACATAAGCAGGAGAAGCTTGGCAGGGCAAGAACCCAGAACAGCAGCTACAGACACAGAGGGTGTCTCAGTGGGACCCAGTGCAAGTTATTTAGTCCTACACATCACAGTGACATAAGATTCTGCTGCACAACTGGTTAAAAAAAAAAAAGCAGCAACTAAACACTCAGATTTGGGGCCCTATTTGTCAGCAAGAGCACACACTGGCTGAGTGGGGATTTGTTTTGTTTCCAAAGTTGTTAGCAGCACTGAGCCTAATCCTCAGCGGGTGCTAGTGCAATTCAAGAGAAATGTATTAATAACTATTTGTTCTGCTCCCCCAGAAATAAAACATTTCTTACGCTGGGACTGGGAAACTACTTTTGCCCGGCTGCGGCCTCGGGTGTCAGCAGGAGTTGAGGTGACGCTTGTGGCGCTGCCCGAGCTCTGTCTCCGCGTACGAATCCGACCTGAGGGAATGCAAAGACAACCAGACTGTTAACAGATGTCTCCCAAAGGCAGCTGCAGGGTCTAACATGCTCTTCTAAGCTTGCAGGGTTGCCATACAACACAATTAACCAGGGTAAAAAGAAGAACTTTACAGGGAGAAGCAACATCTTTTATTAGACTGGCTGAGACATAAGAGAGGGAAACAGGCACTGTCTAGAAGTTCAAAAACTTTGTTTTCTGTAATACTACCACCCATTATATAAAAAAATATTACCACTGTATGCTTTCTGTAATACTACCACCCATTATATAAAAAAATATTACCACTGTATGCTTTCTGTAATACTACCAGCCAGTTTAATTAAAAAATATTACCACCGTATGCTTTCTGTAATACTACCACCCGTTAAATCAAAAAATATTACCACTGTATGCTTTCTGTAATACTACCACCCAGTTTAATTAAAAAATATTACCACCGTATGCTTTCTGTAATACTACCAGCCATTATATAAAAAAATATTACCACCGTATGCTTTCTGTAATACTACCACCCGTTAAATCAAAAAATATTACCACTGTATGCTTTCTGTAATACTACCACCCAGTTTAATTAAAAAATATTACCACCGTATGCTTTCTGTAATACTACCAGCCATTATATAAAAAAATATTACCACCGTATGCTTTCTGTAATACTACCACCCGTTAAATCAAAAAATATTACCACTGTATGCTTTCTGTAATACTACCACCCAGTTTAATTAAAAAATATTACCACCGTATGCTTTCTGTAATACTACCAGCCATTATATAAAAAAATATTACCACCGTATGCTTTCTGTAATACTACCACCCGTTAAATCAAAAAATATTACCACTGTATGCTTTCTGTAATACTACCACCCAGTTTAATTAAAAAATATTACCACCGTATGCTTTCTGTAATACTACCAGCCATTATATAAAAAAATATTACCACCGTATGCTTTCTGTAATACTACCACCCATTAAATCAAAAAATATTACCACTGTATGCTTTCTGTAATACTACCACCCATTAAATCAAAAAATATTACCACTGTATGCTTTCTGTAATACTACCACCCATTAAATCAAAAAATATTACCACTGTATGCTTTCTGTAATACTACCACCCATTATATAAAAAAATATTACCACTGTATGCTTTCTGTAATACTACCACCCATTATATAAAAAATATTACCACTGTATGCTTTCTGTAATACTACCACCCATTATATAAAAAATATTACCACCGTATGCTTTCTGTAATACTAACACCCATTAAATCAAAAAATATTACCACTGTATGCTTTCTGTAATACTACCAGCCAGTTAAATCAAAAAATATTACCACTGCAGCCTTTGCTTCTGTTCTATAGTAGCTTCTTTACAAAGGATCAATAATAATAAAAAAAAAAAATTTCATTTTCCTGAATGCTGCTCCCTATATCAAATTATTACTTTCTAACAAGATGATCACCCTTTCAGAAAGGGGCGTGACAGATTCCCCCACAAACTCCATCCCTGGGATTTCCATGTAGCAGTTTGGTGCTTCACATCGTGCTCTCCACAAGTGGGCTGGCAGGCACCCCTGAGAGAGCCTGTCAGCACAGCCAGACCACGCTTTTATTTCAGGCTCTTTGGATTTTCCCTGCTGTTTACACATCCCTCATATTTAACTCGAGATCAGTGTAACTTTACTTGTAATAGAGAGTCCCATTTGACACAATCAACGTTGTGGAAAAATGGTTCAGTGTGTCTGCTCTTTATTTAGGCAGAGAATGGATATAGAGTCTCAAAGTGTTCTTGGTCCTTTTGCTGTTCTTCCCTCATGAAAAAGCCACAGAAATTTGAGCTAGAAAAGCTTACAGGGTCATCAGTTCACTCCCTTCCTGGGGCAGGGCTTGTTTCCTACAAAATGTTCTTTCCAGTGCTAAGCTTCAATTATCTGTCTCTAGTTAATGTGAAAGAAATGATAATTAAGAGCAACACAAAGAAAGCCTCCATCAGGACTTTACAACAACTCAGTTCTCAGCCAAATCTGAAGCTGTTTCTCAGGACTCATGCCAGTGCTATCCTGCATTCAGAGGATTCATGACTTCAAGTTTCAGGCACAGTAATAAAAGGAAAAAACCACAACAGGTAAAAGAAGAGTCTAGACAACTGCACCCACCGGTTATAGATATTCATCTCCTGCCCTTTGTCTCCACCATAAGCATACACAGAAATACAAAGAGGAAGAGATACACACTTCCCACCCAAAAGGAAAAAAAAAAAGGGAAAAAAAAAATCACTTCACATAAGGTACACATGCAGGACAAGACAATGGCAAGCAGCCCAGGCTCAACGGATTGAGAGCTCTGCTCTTCTCTGAGCTCTCAAAATATTTATAACACGGTCTGCAAGTTCCTGATAGACACAAAGCAACAAGATGCTTAACTGAGAAGAGACCCTAGACTTGTTTGCAAGGGAAAAAGCCTACAAGAGTGCTGTACTTCCAACCTCTCCACCAGCATCTAGTTTTAAAATAGCTCAGTAGACATGATAAAGGTATCTAACATTCCAACAATTGTTTGTGGACAAGACATAGAAGAAATCATTAGCATAAAACTGGGAAAATATAAAGAAACCACTTTTTAACCACTGGCTCAACTAAACAAGCTCTGAGCAAGTCCACATGGGTCCACTTGGACTGTCTGCTAAAGTCTCCACCATAAGCATACCAGCAAGGCCATAGATCTCCTGTGCTCTAGGACATTATCTGCCCCTCACAAACAGTCAGCCTGATACACAACCAGAGGCAGCTCCAGAGGTCTTGGCTGGCCCATTCCCATCCCTTGCAAATCTGGCACAAACACACAAAGCTACATGCAGGGGAGCAGAGCCCCTGTGTGACTCTCCACAAGGTGGGCACCCTAAACCCCACTGCAGGCTCCAAAGCAGGTGGGTGTAGGGGAGGAGGCAGAAGGACCTCACACTCTTGCCAGTAGCCTCAAGGCTTCCTTCCATTTCTCTCTCCATTTCTTTCTGCCATTGGGATGGCATCACTGCTGGCATCACGAGTACAAAACAGTAAGACAAAAGTTAAACCTGGGTAGTTTTAGGAACTAGTAATGGAACTAACTTAGACCCTTCCTTAATGCCAACATTGCATAAGTCCTGGGGCTAACTTGGGCTGAAATTCAACATTACCCACAGAAACAGACAGAACATGTTTAGTGATGTGTATGGGTCAAGAAGGGGTGAGAAGGATCTGATGAGACACTGGCACAGGTTGCCCAGAGAGGTGGTGGAAGCCCCATCCCTGGAAGTTTTTAAGGCCAGGCTGGATGGGGCTCTGAGCAACCTGCTCTAGTGGGAGGTGTCCCTGCCCATGGCAGGTGGTTGGAACTAGATGATCTTTAAGGTCCCTTCCAACCCTGTCAATTCTGATTCTATGATTCTATGTCTCCTCCTCTTCTGCACAGGCCACTCAAGATCCTCAGCATTTTCTGTTCTTTCTGCATCTACAAAATTTCTTTTTTCTTTTCCTTTTTTTTTTCTTTTCTATCAGTAGGTGCTAAGAAGGAGAAAACTGGGACAATATGAATTAAGCAACTCTCCCATCTCAGGAAATACAAAGCCTAAAATAGTATATAAAGAGAAACTAAGATTAGTTTCTTACACCAATTCTGGGGGCTTTAAGAAAGAAACCTGGACCAAAGGATCAAACGTAGTTAACATGTGATTATCAGCAGGATTAGAAACAGAAAGCTCAGTCCTATTTTGAAACCCCTGAGAGTTAGTGGACAGACTCCTAACAAATACAGAAGCTTCTGACTGAATGAATGCCCAGGAAAAAAATTCTGCTTCCTTTTGGACTGGTAGATTTGCACACTGATTTTGTCTAGTTGGAGAGAACAATGGGAGATGAAGAGTTGCTCTTGCACAGGAGGAACAGAGTCCCAACACTCATACTGGTTTGCTCATCCTTCTAAAAAGGTTGTCCAGTGTTCAAACTGACACTGCACTGGACTTGAATGGTGTAAATGGTAACAGAAACAGCAGAAACTAGAAATCCATGATGCAAAAATGATGTAATGGTACAACTACTGCAGTAGCACACTAACAACCCACCCTCAGAGTACTTTAAAGTCCATGGGATAAAGTAAAATATGAGGGGGGAAAAATTACATTAGGAATTTGATTTTCAATTTGAGAGACAAGTTTCCACAAGGAAAAAGTGCCATCTCATATTAGTTACATGCATTCCTTGAAGTATAAATTAATGTACTTCCCAAAGTCTTTTCTGAACTTTTAAACTATGTATTTTTTTTATATACAGGTAATTAATTTTACTTGCAGTCTATAAATGGTTCAAAGTAAGTGACTCAAAGCTACTCTTCAGGAAAAAAGTTAAGATTCTAAGCTTCTCCTAGCCAAGCAGTTTTTAGCTGTAAAACATAAAATGACCAATTGTAACTCAAAATTGCTTTAGGCAAATCTGTATGGGACAGAAAACCTGGGATATTTCATATGCTAACTTATCTTCACATACATGCATAAAACTTTTAAATTAGTCTTATGATATTCAAAACCTACTTGCTTTATAGTGGTGTAAGATGAATCAATATTTATCTGTCTTGAAAAATTCAGTATTTTTAATATATATTATACCAAGTACAGTGTGTATATACAGAATTTCATCTAAACAATACAAATGTCTCTACTTCATTCCCTTCAGGATTTAATCTGCAAACAAGAGTCTGCATTCACACCCAGGAGTTATTTGCACACAGGACTATTTGTGTTGCTTTATCTCTATCATTCTACCCCAGACAGAAAAACTAATTTCAAGCAGGAATGGAAATAACATACCAAATGAGTTATTTGAACTTTTTTTGTTGTTGAAGTCAAGCAAACACCTCCCCTCCCAAAACTTCTTTGCTTTCAAGTGGCTTTGTTTCCATATCTAGCTCAAACTGCAGATGTAGCAATTCATATTTCATAACCATTATTTTTCTGCTGCTTTTTAAAAGAATTACTGCATCCTGACAACAGCAGCACAGCAAAGGAAGATAGACTGCCTCAACTAGCTTCCAAAAACTATTAAAGTATTTCCATAAAAACACCCTTGATCTAAATTTGACGTGACACATTGCCGTTGGTACAGAAAGTATTTTGAAAGACTCCATATAAATGCTTTGTGTTAAGAAACCATGTGTGGGTTTTTTAGGAGGTTTTGGGTTTATTTTTTAAAGTTACTGTCATTTTTACAACAATCAATGGATCAGAATCAACCCTGAAATGTCTAGCATATGCCTAAGCCTGGGAAGGTTGTTTTGTTTTCTTAAAAAGGACGAACTAAGGAAGATTCTGTGGTAACATTTTTGCATTACAAGAGACTTCATCCTCCAGCAGCATCATTCTGAGCTCCTCTGGGTGGATACTGCAGCATCTCCATCCCCAGTGCTCAGAACAGACATTGGCTTGATATTACACTTTTCAAATAGTCTACAACAGATCACAACCCAGTTCAATCCATTCCATGCTGTGAATAACAATATCTACAACCACAGAAGTTATATGTGGAAGTACTGGGATGGTAATGGTCTCTCTGTGGATCAGGTTAATGTAGTTTACTCAGCACTGGAGTTCTCCCTGACTTGGAGAAACACACTCCCGAAGGAGCCTCTAGGACACCCCCTGGCTGTGTCACTGCTAAATGACACATGGACATCTGAGAGACATGCACACACCACTTAAAAATATGCTTTATGTATAAATCTGTAATTAACTTTTTACCACCAACCCCACTGGAACAATCTCCAAGCATATTTAGCACACATCCAACATTACACTAGTGTAAGACCTGACTCTGAACAGTAATTTTCCCAAAGTAGCACTTGACTCTTACTGGAATTGCAGGAGAACTCCCTCCAAAAGCAGAGGATTGAAGGAACACCAGTGGCACCACTTTGCCCTACACCAACAAGCACAGGCAAATCAAGTCAGCACTTGCAAAGGGATGGACCAAGGCTACAAAAAAATTACTACCTGAGCACTTCCATTTCAGATACCACGTTCAGTTGTACCTTTGAATCCAGCCTTGCCCTTGTGGACAAGGGAGAGCTTGAAGGCAGAGGAAAAAAAAAAAAAATAGGAACAGTGATTTCTTAATCCTAAAGCCAGTGCCACTGACTCTATAAACTGCTGATTTTGCATTAAACTTGCCAGTTTCAGGACAGAGCAGCATTTATGCCTCTCCCTTTTAGGAAAGGCTTGTCTGAACGGCTTCTCTCTATACTCATGTTGAAAAAAAAGGCAGCCCAATAACACAAATACTCCAAACCATTATTCTGTACTGAAAGTCAGCACTTTGCTTTTTAAAATATTCCTTGAAAAGCCACTTCATGAAAAACAAGCAGAAACTTTTCTAAGGTTTCCTTTTAAGCAGGTAAAACAAGCATGGCACAACTGCTACCTGCAGAGCATTAGCTGTGAAGTCCCGATAAGACTGTGAAGGTTTAGATGTTACAAGTTTTCTGTCTGCAAAGCTCTTTATGAAGTTCAAGAGATACCCACGTGTACACGAAAGGTCTGGGCAATCAAGAAGTAACTGTGCACTGCATGAAGACACAGCCTCACCACACAGGAACAGCAGAAGACTTGCCTAGATTGAAGTGGTGTCTGGACTCATGGTACCTTCTGTGAGGAATCACATTTCAACAGCCTTTGTCAATCAGGGTGACACTGCTGAGAACCAGAGGACTGATACTGGGCTCTTAAACTGTATTCCTACCACTGGAATAACTCACTGTCTTGCTCCTGTTTTGAGATGTCTGGCTCAAAACCAAAACACTGAGGAGAACTGAGGGCAAAGCAGATGGGAACTGCCAAGTTTGCACAATGCTGGCTCTGGGCTGAAGGGAAGGTGCAGAATTTTACACTGTAGCTACAGAAAGTCATGCTGGGAACCAGACTGCAGATTTAACATCAAGCTGAACCACACAAAAAACCACAGGGACTTCCTCTTAAATTACTGTCTGGTGGCCTGCAAAAGAAGCCAGAGGCACAAGTGCACATGGAATTTCTGCTTTATATTCCAAGAATGCCTCTGGCACATACAGGTATTTCCAGAGCAAGGGGGTGTTTTTCTCTTCCCCTGCCCCCTTAATTTTTTACATTTATGTCAAGAATATGAAGTTTTGCCATCCTTGTAGCTCCTGATGAACTTTGCAAAGATCAGAGAGTTGGCAGAAGACCTTTCTCGGCCCTCATCTGTAGGACACACTGAATCCTGAACAAAGGCTGGTTTTCTCTAAACTGTATCGAAGGAAAACAAAGATTAAGAGTTTCAAACCACGATTAAACTCATGCTTCAAGTGCTCTGGCTGCAGTGTTCCATGTTTTTATAATTCTCTGTAACACTATCCCCCCAAAAAGAGAATCCTACAGCAAAAAGAAAATACAAGATCTGGTATCTAATACTAAGGGGGGGTGGCCAAACTATTTCTGAAAGTTCCTGTCACTATCCTTCCTCCCAAGCAACTTGCTGGTTTCTGTTACAGATTTTAACAAATCCAACCTGCTTCCAATGTAGCTGAATTAAAAACTAATCAAGTCAAACCCCACTCTTTTACATTATGACAATAAAGCATTTAATTAAAGCATTAACTAAAAATAAAGGTATTCCAGAGGACAGCTGCTGGAACAGGCCTCCACAAATATTATTACAGCCTAGGATAGGACTGAGAGCTGCATAGAGAATTTCATAAATTAACATTAAACATTCAATGTTTCAAAGTTGGGCTCAAAATAGAAAGGTTTGAGAACTAGGAAGAAAGGAAGAAAGAAGAGAAAAAAGAAGGGTCAACAATGAATAAAAAAAGCTCAGTACTACACAATAATTTGGAGCTTTCATTGAATTCAGTACTGATTTAGAAATACAGGTGTTTAGGCCAACTTCCTATTCCTTATCACTGACAGGTCAAAGCACAAACCTTTGCCCATGATGCAGAACCAGCTCATCTCTCAACACTAAGATTAAATACCAGTTCTGAAAATGCCAGAGACCTTTCCCTCTAAATGATAAATCAACGCATCAATATTAGCAAGGAAAAACCCCACGTGTCACAACAGCACAGTGGCACTTCTCAGACCACCACATCCAAACACAAGCAGCCACCAAGGAGGTGAGCACAGTCCCACAAGACAGTAACAGATCCCTTGAAAAGAGACTTGCACCAGGAAAAAAATGGGTTTGTTGGGGCTGTGTGGTGTCTTCATTCTGTGCAGAAGACATTCTTGTTTTCAGCTACTGTCTACCTCAGAAAAAGTGATTTCTCAGTGATCTTTTTTGCTTGACAAATAGGAAATAAAGAACAAGCTTTAACAGTGAGCCAGAAAAACAGACTGGGAGCTCTCCCAAACTAGCAGGCTCAGTGTTCTTGAAAAGAAAAAAAAATAAAAGCCTTTCCTCCAACTGTCTCAGATACAAGCCATCTCACTCAGACAGTTAACAAAAAGAGAGCACTCAGGTTTAAAGAGGTTGACTAAATATTCCTTCCCTAGAGATCATTGTTTACTGTCCTCATTTTTCTGCCATGTGATCATCTCTTTCAATTCTCTCGCTGCCCAGTCCCTTCCCAAAAGCATTTGGCAGCTGTGATCTGAGCTTTGGATGGAAAAACACAGCAAACCTTTACACATTGTGGAGTAGGAAAGCACAAGGCCTGTGATTTGGTGGGGGATTTTTGTTGGGGCTTTTTGTTTGTTTGTTTTTATTCTGTGCACAGGTCACCTTCAACCAAAAGTAGTGCTTTAAATAAGAAAAATGGAAACCCACATACAACTCTGTGATCAGAAGTCAAGTCATAAAAGCAGACTAGTGCCTATCAGCAGGGAGGAGCTTGAAGAGAAAATGAAGAATACCCCATGGCATCAAAATGAGCAGGACAACCATGCAACACTTCATGCAGGTCACCAGTGAACATGGATGAGAACCAGTTAACACTTTGAGAACAGAGACCAGGTAGGGTGGTACGACTGTGGACACACCTCAGTTACACAGAGAGACTGCTTACCCTCGGGTTTAGTGGTAGTACCATCTTTAGGCAAATTAAAAAAAAATAAGGAAAGGGTTAATAGGGAAATTAGTAACATCAACAGAAGTGGGCACTATATATTAGCTACAGAAATATGCAAGAAAGTTAACAATTAAGAAAAATGAAAAAAAGTTTGACCGAGCAGCAGATCAAAGCTCGATGTATCTGGAGAACACACTTGCAGGTTTTCCCTCCTGCAACAACCAACCTTTGCCAAACTCCATTTTGTTGCTGGCCTCACCATTTCTCTCACGGGCACACACAGGTGACACACGGCCCTACTAGCTCTAAAGGAAGCAGCCTCCTTCCAGAGCAGCCACGTTTGCATTTGCTGCTTTTCTCCTGCAGTGTTTTAAGAGCAAGACTAGCACTGTATTCAGTCTCCCAGCTTCAAGGACAAAGCCAGCTTTAGTTGATACTTCTCCCTCTCTTCTGTTCTTCCTCACGACACAAGATTTGAGAGCAGTTTTGCCACCGAAGGCCAGTACACAGTGTGAGTGAGACATGGTTGCATTTGTAAGCTGGAAAGCACCCTTTATATGATCAGCTTCATAGGCTGTATTACATTTTCACTTCACTGTATCTAGATCTTGAAACAAGTATGAACAACTTCAATCAGAAGAAGAATTCAACTTCTGAACCGAACACATCCAACCTACTTAAGCCAAGGTAAAATATTTCAGATACTGAAGAAACCTGTCTACAAAAGAAATCTATAGAACCATTGCTAGATAATTCACCAAGCATATTTTATCAGTCCCTACACTAAGGAGAAGCAAATTCTCAACTGACTCAGGGAAGTCAATCTACACAGCTTAAATCAAGATCACTAATTTGTAATTTTTTTCCCCTCTTGTAAAGGTAAACTGATGAAAAATCTGGGATTAGTATGAAACCATCATAATGAGAAACTAGCCCAGATGATCAGCTCTGCTCGTAAATGAGTTGAAGCTCTGCAAATACGGTGTCAATCACCACCTTGCATTTCCTCTTTCAACAGCATCTCCAGGAGAGAAAGAGAAACGTGAACTTTGTTGTAAGAAGCCCTGAGGCACCTGGAAGTGATATATGATGCTTTGAGAGAACAGCGTGACACGCAGCTATATTCCAAGAAGAATCAGCATAAAGGACAGACACTTATATCCTCTGTGGTGAAATGGGAAGGCAGACTTCTCCTCTTTGCTTCACACCTCTCTCTTTGATAAAAACAGAAAGTGATCAAACTCAACTAAGATGTACTGTCCAAAGCATAAAATAATTAATGGAAAACCAGTTTCAGGAAAGGAGGGAAGGAAGATAAGGAAAAGAGACAGGGGGACATGTCAAAAGGAATCGAGCAAGAAGTATGTTCCTTAATGTCCCAGAATCATAGTAAGATCTGCATTTCCCCAAAAAGAAGAGTCAGACACAGACTATAGTACAACTCAAACACTAAGAAGTTGCTTCACATCAGTTCTGTTGCAAATATTTTCCTCAATCCCAAAGGGCAAGAGATCACACACTGATCCTGGAGAGCTGGTCACTACCTCAGAGATAGGTTCTTCTAGTCAGAGTTTAATAGTCAAATAAAACTACGAGGCACTTTCTGCTAGTAAAGGCAGCTAACTGCAAGAGTAGAACATGTAGATTTACCTAGTGATGCGTACGAGCCTGGGGGCAAGGCTGCAGCAGAACTGAAGGGGGTGGATGCTCCAGAAGACGTCACTTTTGACTTGGCACTAGCTGCTGCATTCACATCGACGTCACTGCGGGACCGCTGCAGAGATCCTGGTGTTGACACAGATTTTGTACTTACTGTAGATGCTGCAGATGGGAGTGGGAGATCCAGAATAAAGAAGATTAATTTTTTTGAGCTGTGTGCTTCAGAGAGCCTGACAAGCAGTTTAATGTACTATTTTTAACGCTCCCTGCTGGCACTGAAATAACTCAACTAAGAATGCTTTATCAGGGCAATGTGGGCTTCCCCACACTGCCTGCAAAGATATTTCAATGCTGACCTGATGCTACCTCTAAGAACTTTATCAGACACTGACCTAAATGCTGAGATCAAAAAGGCTGGGAGGCCAGTTACAAAGAAATTTCTAACAGAACCTAGATGGGCAAGTTCAACCACAGTACCCATCACCAGCTTGTGAGATGCTGGCCAGAACAGACCTGCAGGTCCTTCAGTCCAGGTTCTACTAACTTCCTTCCCAACACTTCATCTTCTCATGAGGACTGCTGTTTCCATCACTTGATGATGCTTACTCTCTTAAGCATGAAGCTTGACTATTCAGCTGCAAGCAAACATGCAGTGTGCACAATCAAGGAGGTTAGACAACAGTATCTCTTGGAATCAAAGGTCTCAGTAGGGTGTACTGTATACACAAACCAGCCAGGACCCAATCCTGGTCAGGTGTAGAAGGCAGCTTATCTTCTACCAAGAAAATCTATTATATTCTGTATTAAAATGTATTCTTTAGATCATTGTATGAAGTTACTTAGGACAGGAAAGCTGCACCTAAATATTCCATCTGACAGTAAAAACAGATTAGCAACAAGATGGAATTTAACACTGCAGGACTTGGTGCAGATGATGCCTCCAGTAAGTGCTGAAACCAGAGAATAAATCACAGAAAATTGTAAAGCTGAATGCACCATTAGACTGTGTAGCTGTATTAGCATCAGCAGTAGTTTATTCCAGCTCTTGCACAGCTAAACATACCTTGACTATAATGTTCAAGGCTCTTTAGTCTTCTCTTCTGGTGCAAGCAATAACAGATTTACTAACTTTAAAAAGCATCATGGTATCAGCAGTTGATGCACAGAAGGTGGTGTACCACCCAAAACTAATTAAAAATGTTACATATTAAGTTGCCATTCTAAGAAGAATAGTGATCAAAATTGTTCTTTGCATCTCAGTGTCTGAAACTCCCATTTTAATCCAACCACACTTCTGCAGAAACACCCAAGCACATTTTTCAGCTCCTGTTCTCACCTCTAGATGTAGTACTTCCAGTAGGACTTCTTTTGGCAGACAACGGACGGCTAGAAGTGAATATAAATATTTATTAAAACCAAACTAGTGTTTAATAGTCATCAGTAACACTGCTACTCTGCTCCCTCAGTACACATGGGAGTTAACGGGCAATTATTTATATACAGGAATAGACTAACAAAACTTATTGTTCAAGAATAAATTGTATTTATTTACAATTTATTTATTATATAAATTGTATTTCACCACCATGAAATTCTTTACAAGAGCCCTAAGACAAAAAATATTTGCACATTGAATAAGAAGAGGGTTTTAAGAACACTTTTTGTAGATTTAAAAAGTTACACCAATAAGTTATGGATATTTCCTATAGGTCTTACACTTAAAGTGCAGACATTTGGAGCCTAAGTTGATCTTATCTGTAAGAGCAGCTAGAATACACACACCCAACAGAAGAGCTGCATATTGATTTTACAGTTACAACCCAAATTTAGGGTTTTTTTCCTCTTACCTGTTAAGAGGCAGACTTACACCTCTAGGATTAATGCTAAACACAGAATTTCACTCTAAGCATTGTTTTAAGCACACCTGGAAGGAATGACTAACAGCATCTGTTGAGCACAAAGAGCTTCCTAGGAAATTATTTATGGAGGCAAGATAATGTTTGGGTTTTTTGAAGCCAGTAATGAGTTTTGCTGGCTTTTTAACACAATGTTAGCTAAAAAATAAAATAACATAAAATTTTGGAGTAATCTAGTGTTAAGGCCAAACAATGACCAGATGAGGCAAAGCAATATGAATCCCTCCAATTCACTGGAGCTCTCCCTGTGGTTTTTTATATTGAGAGGTGGTGACATTGAAGGACTTACTTGAGACTCTCCTGAGAGCTGGAGGAGGAGCGATCTGACTGTGGCAAGGACACGATGCTGTCAGAGTTCTTCAAATGTGACTGCAGGGCCTTCTGGTAGGAAGACTCCAAGGTGTGGTACAAATGCTCTGCCTCTCGGCTGAAGTGACTGTGGAAACCCCAGTAACACCTGGAAACAAGGCACAGTACTGTGAACATTCCCTCGTTGTGTTTCAGGGGGCAACAGAGCACAGGTACAGTCAGAGTTCTCTTCACTGGGCTCATTAGCCCAGTCATTTCAACCACCTACTGCTCCTAGGGCACACTTAAGACACATCACTTTCTTCAAACCATTTTATTGCTCAAACAGCCACCCAGAAGACAAAGCAAATGAAAATAAGGAGAGAGAAATGCACCATTTGGTGTGTTGTAAAAACACAAGTAGCCAACAAAGCTTTATTACAGAAGAAACCTTCATCCCCCTGGCTGTCTACTGTACCTGGGAGATGGAAGACCCACTAGACTGGTACTAGTTTGGGACTGGGTGCTCAACAGCTTCTTCAAAAACATGCCCAAAGCAGAACACACATGCATGGGCCTGATTCAGGAAATCACCAGCTGGTGGTGTTTTCTTCCTTAAGTTCAACAAACACCTCTTACAATGCTGCAAAGACAAAGCTTCTGTACTGAGCTGGGGCTATTGACTGACTTTTGGGGAAGAAATAACAAGGAAAAAGGAAAGAGATGCTCCTATAAACTTCTAATCAGTGCCATGCTGAAAATAAAAGAGCATTTTAAGATGAGGGAAGAATTTCTCAACAGTCCAAATCTCCAGACTGATGGCTAAACACCATTCACTCTCCTCACAAAGGAGATGAGGACTCTCAACACTTTTCAGGGGGCAACTAATGGGCAGTTTAAGAGTAAGATGGTGAGCTCAAATGAATCAAGAATTGTTTGTATGTGACAGCCAGTCCTCAGAGCCTCAGAGAAGTCACATGCATTCTCACATCTTTAGAAGGAAACAAATTTGTCTTACAATTAGCCACACTGTTAATGAAGAAACACAAGAAGAGAGAATTAAGCATGCTCTCTGAAGATTCAAGACATCCTCCTGGCTTTCTATTCAGCTTGACTAGTCACCTGCTGTGAAATCTCAGTGCCTACTGTATTTTTCAGTAATGGACACGTTCCCTTTCAAAAGGATTTAACCAGCCCTCCTGTGAAACACCTCTGCTTGTAACAGAGTATTTAGATTAATAGAATTTATTGTTCATTGATTTCATGTTTTACAGCATCCTCTTTCTGAATAAAAATATTCCTGTTCTGTTCAGATGAGCATGATCCCAGCATATCAACACACTACTGTAAGTACAATCACATCAGTGGAAATGCAAGAGATACTCAACAGAAGAAAATTATTTACAAATACTAAAGTTTCCTCTAGATAAACACAAAGATATTATTTCAGTGTCATAAAATGGTTCCTTAATTTAGGATGTCAATTAGAAATGTACTAGCACAAGGACTTTTAGTTCAAGAGTAGCAATTAACAATAGAATAGAATATTTTGGGTGGAGGGGACCTACACTTCTAATTGGACTAGATCATCTAGTCCAACTGCCTGACCCCTTCAGGGCTGACCAGAAGTTAATGCTTGTTAAAGGCATTGTCCAAATTCCTTTTAAACACTGACAGGCATCGACCACCTCCCTCGGAAGCCTCCTTCCAGTGACCACTCAGTAAAGAAATGCTTCCTAATGTCCAGTCTAAACATCCCCTGGTGCAGCTTTGAACCATTCCCATGTGTCCTCTCACTGGGTACCAGGGAGAAGAGATCAGCATCTCCCTCTCCACTTCCCCTCCTCAAGAACCAGCAGAGAGCAAAGAGAAAGCCCCTCAGCCTCTTTTTCTCCAAACTAGACAAGTATAGAGTCCTCAGCTGCTCCTCAGAAGACATTCCTTCCAGCCCAGCTTGAATGCATCCAGAGGAGGGCAACAGAGACCTTTACATCCTTCTTGAACTGTGGGGCCCAGCGCTGCACACAGTGCTCAAGGTGAGGCTGCACCAATGCTGAATACAGCAGGACAATCACCTCTCATGACCAGCTGGTTACAGCAACTCATACTGAGCCTGCTGTCAGCCAGCACCCCCAAATCCTTTCCTACAGAGCTGCTCTCCAGCCACTCCTCTCCCAGTGTATATTTGTGCCTAGCCCATAACTCCATCCTAAGTCCTGAATACAGACCAAAAAGAAAATGAAAAAATACATTAGAAAGAAAGATGAGGTTACTAGTTCCCAACTCTAGACTCTTGAACAACTCAGGTAAGCATTTTATCCGCTCATATAAAAAGACAATAAAATACTGCAAGAACAAAGTGAAACAAGTACCATTAGAAGATGTGATACATACAGAACTCAGCCCTCTGTGACCACCTTGTACCACATCTGCTGCCGAAGTTTAACCAAGGGAACGTTGGCATCAACTGCCAGGGGAACATAACTTGTCTGGACTTCAGCCTCCAACATGCAATACCACTGACTCATCACACAATGGGGGCAAAGAAGGGGAGGAAGAAATACACAACCAGCAGTTTCCACTTACTTTCTTGCCTCTATCCTGGCTTCAGAGTCTGCATCATGAATCCCCTTCTTTATCGTTTCAGCCAACACTGATATGTGTCTGAAAGAAGAAAGAAAACATTAACCAGTGGTCCAGAAAGATGTGCCACACTTAAGAAACAAATGACTAATTTGATTTTGCCATGGTCTCCAAGAACAGACAGTTCATCACATCCTCACATTTTAATCTAAAAGGCTTTATAGCCTTTATTTATTTACTTAGGAAAAGGCAAGCAGAATTCTTCATAGGTCCGTACTTAATTAGCTACTGAAACTGCCTGACTCCAAAAACACTCTCTTAACACTTAGTCTTGTGCAGTCTAGGGCTAAGGAAATTGTGCCCCTGTCTCTTCTCCCACAATTACTTTCACTGTTCATTAGTTTGAAGTACTGTGGAATCCTCAGAAGCTCCTGATAGACATGTAGTAGCCTTCACCTCATCATCTCACTTCAGGGCTTAAAAGGAAAACAAACAAAATCCAAACTATTGAGTTCAGGGATTCATTCAGGCAGGTTTTCCACGGCTGGCATAGGAGACAAGCTCACTGAATTCTCTCTGTCAGAACTATAGGGATGAATGGTATGTGCACATATACGTACATGCTTTTTCTGTGGCAAAAATATCTCTGCAAGAGCTACCTGGTATAAATTCACCTCCTAGATTATCCTTTCTCCAGAATTAACCTCCCAAGATACAAGCAAGAGAGAATTAACCCACTTGTTTTCAGAGCTTACCTTTCTAGGGAGTGTGTTTGCCACTCCTGCAACAGCAAGTCTAGAAATTCAAAACAGCGCCTGAGAGAAGGGAGAGAAGAAATTCTGAGATCTCTAAGGTAACAGAGGCACAGTGACTTTGCCATACCTGCCCCTGAACAACAGCCATCTTTAGCTATAAAGCTTTTTGGGGGCATTAGAATTCAGTAATGAAAAAAAAGAAAAAAATTAACATCTCTACCAATGCCATCAATAAACAGTTTAAAATAGTAACTGGAGGCAGCTCACTACAGAGAGGTCTGAAGAGGGGGCTTGAGAAAACAATCCAGAAAGCCCCTTCTTCATTAAACAGGATACAGGCCCATAAGATCCATGTTAATGATACTTTGTACCTGTTAGGTCAGGCTCTGCACTTCACGTTTAACCTAATGTGGAGACAGATCTTTTCTGTTTTAATCTCCCTTTCTCACTTCAAGAAACAAAGGCACGAGCAGCTGTACTTGTTCAAGGTTTGCCACCAAATTCAGCAACCACAAAGCTGGTCTTTGTGTGTGACTACAAAAGAACTAGCTAAGGTACATGGACCAGGCAAGAATCTCCCAGTGAGGCAGTGGACTGAAGTACACTTAGATTTTAAGTGCAGGGAGGACCACATCCAGTCCAACCTCCAGATGATGCTACCACAGAACACCACAGTTGACTGGCTCAAAGAAAACGTGTCACTAATGGCTAGGAGAGGAGAAGAGGAACTTGTCTGTAATTATGTCAAAACAATATGATGTTATAACAACATGTAAGCACAAAGATTAGTTAAAAAAAACACAACCAACATTCCTTTTTGTGGAAAAGTGCCTTTTCTTCCCTGTAGTGCTGCAGCTTAGACAAGATAGCTGACTTCAAATTTGATCCCAACTCATGAGGGAGAACGAGATGCATTCTCTAGTGTCTTTTCATGAATAAAAACAAATATACAGATGTTATCAGAAAGTGCATGTGAACCTGTTTACTGGTAAAAAGAGACTAAATTCAAACAAAACACTCACCTTCTAACTGCAACAGACTTGGAGGTACAATTACTGGTTATGATGGGTATTAATCGAGGGATGTGCGTGTGCTAGAAGGAAACAAACAACAAAACCAGGAAGAAATCTTTACATCACATTTCCAGTGAATCAAAGGCCACCTGAGCCCAGTATGAAGGTATTTATTTTTGTTCAATTCTTAAAAAATAAAGCTGCTAAATAAAGGAACACTAACACATATGGACAAATTTTTTTATTATTTAAAATATTTTATATTTCATCTGTTAAAATATCTTCAGCAGATACTTAATTTTCCTTCTATGACAGGCTCCAGCAAGTCCAGGAGCTGAAGTCACTGCAAGAGGATCACAACTGTCAGTGGTGACAACCTGAGAGATATCAGGCTATCTACAGCTTCCCCAGTGAATCACTCTGCAGAAGTCACCACTGTGACCTAATGGTTTTAGGAAATGTGCACTGTCTGCAAGGACTTTTAGAGCATAATTAAGAAGATGAGTCTGTCCTACAAGGCAGTTTTAAAACCCAGTCAGAGAAAAAAAGGTTGCTCAGCTCTTAGAGGAATGGAAATACCTTACTCTAATATTTTTCCTACTATTTTGGCAGGGCTTAACTACCATCATCTACACAATGCCTCGTGACATCTGAGACAGCCAAGCCCAGCACAAACAGAAAAGTAGAACAAGCACTTAATCTAATTTTCATTGCAGCAACATGAATATTTCCTCAGAAACACCACAGTATCTGGAAATGACAACACTCTTCTCTTTTGATGTATACTTACTCGAATGATTAATCTAACTGCTACAACACCAGAAGTGGCCATGACTTTGGCACTATTTGGAATTAGATTAAAAATTGTTGGCATGATGGCTTCTGCCCCGTGGTCAAACTTGTTTCCCAGAACTGATGACAAATGCCTGAAAAATAGAATGAAGTCATGCTGCTAAGTGTGCTGAGGATTAAGAAAATCAGACTTCTACAAACATCTGACATAAGCACATCTGACATCTCAATGCTCACAACTGTCACCTCCTCTCCAAATCCAAAGGACAGAGAACACCATGTTTCAAAAAATAGCTCTTTTATTTCAAACTTGTGTTCTACATTCATCTGAACTCTGAAAAACAGTAAGTTCAGCATAAAATAAAGTAACTAGCACAGCTAAAAAATTATCATCAAACAAATGGGATCATGCTGAAAGACTATTTTTCTGCACTTGTTAGTTTATATTACAGTTTCTCTAAAACTGCCTATTTTGCCTTAATATGCACAAATTCCAAAAAAGCATTTAGAAACGCTGCAGCACCATTTTTCTTGATGTATTTTACAAAGGATAAACCATCAAAAATATAAACTAGTTCAACCCAAACCAGAACAAAACACACCTATTTTCAGCTTGGTTGTTCAGCCCCTCCCTGCTCAGCACAGGAGCTCATTCATTCAGCATCTCTCTAATCAGCACCATTTAAAACTCAGGAAAATAATTTAGCAAAACTACAATTAGTGACCTACACAGACATGGCTTTAAAGAGCTGCAGCCAAATCATGTTCTACCTATAACTATGTAGTACTAGCAGCACAATTACATCCTAAATGTGTTTTAAACAGTGTTTGTTCCTTTTTTCTCCATCACGCTCAAAGTGTATTTGGGAAGCAAACTTACCCTAACGTGATACAAGCCTCTCGTACCACTTGAGACCTCAGGTCTTTAGCAGATAATTTAAAAGCTCCATCCAAAAGTCTTAAGTGTTGGAAGAAGTTATCATATTCTGCAGCTCCAGCCAAAAGTAAGGAGCGGATCTTTTTCAACTGTTAACATCAGGAAAGAAAGCAGTGACTGTTAATGACCAATAAATACAGGCACAGTTATGTTCAGGACTAGGTCTTGGTTTCCAGGGTCCTTCTACAATTGTTCCTCAACATGTGTCCAAGCAATTTTACTATTTCACATCTTATATTCAACTCATCAGTTAACACACTAAGTACAAAACCAAAACCACACTAGCTGTTACAGGAATCCAGAAGTGGTGCATAAAGCTACTCCAATTGTATTGTTAATAACCCAAAGATAACTTTAAGCCAAGAGGTATCTTGAAGGTTCTCCTCTATTCCCCTTAGAAACCACCCATTTACAACAGCTTCTAAAGCTGAGGTCCTCTTACAGCTGACTACTGTAATAAAAAGATGATTAAGACTTAAAGGTCATGGCTCATACTCATCTGAGTAATATTAACATATATATCTAGAATATGTGCATTGACTTCATTAAAATAATTATCTGGCTCTACTAGAAGTGGAACCCTGACCCCATCAAAATGGGAAACTTTTATTAATATTACAGGGACCACCTTTTCATCCTACAGACATTCTTTTGGATACCTTCACAGGCCCTCAGTATAACTGATGCATCTGCACCGTGCCTTGATTTAAGCTCACTGTTAATCAGTACAACAAAGAAAAACCCTAAAATAAGCTGAATTGGCACAGTTTGCTACTCGGATCTGTAACACAGGATTTGACAAACATGTCAAATTGTTGCTACACCAGTGATTAAAGTCTACAGCATAAACAAGATCATGCATCTATTCATATTATGAAAACACAGCTCACCTCAGTAAATAAAACTCAGTCCCAGCATGAATATAACATCTGATTTTCCACTTCCACATTTCCCACAGTCATATTTACTCAAAACCTAAGTATGTAAATTCTTTTTGAACTATTTTACACCTTCTTTTGCAAAAAGTTCTCTATAAGCAAAGTGACTTTATGCCTCATCAGAAGTTTTAAGATATTCTGAATACCACTTTTGACATTTCAGTTTCAGCACCTGCAAGCAAATTTCTAGCTTTCATCTGGATTTGCTGCATGACTTCTAGTTCAACCTGATGCTGTCTCAACAGATTCTTGCATGTCAAATAGAATTTTCCTTCACAGATGTCTTTTAAATTCAGTCTCATAAAGGAAATGTTTCCCCCAAGCTTGGGGGAACATAACAGATGCTCACCACTTAAACTACATTCTAGCCTTACCCTGAGGTTCTTCCAGCACCCCCTTCACGGGATTAAGCTCATTCCAGAAAAACCTTATGTTAATAGAGTTCATATCTAAGTTCACTACTTACTGCAGAAACTCTCTGTTCCCAGTCGTGCTTATCATCTGAGAGTATCTCTCTTATTTTGTTTATGGATTCCTCAAGATCCCGGCTGGAATAAATCTGCAAATTTAAATACAAAGTATCACCATAATGCAAGATTTACCCCAGAAAATCAGATCACTTCTCAACAACATTCTTACACCCTTGGCTTCAATGCTTAAATGTCATGTGCTAGCCTTGGACACAGCTGGCTTTGCATAATGCAAAGAATTTACACTCATTTCCTGCAATCAGAAATTACTAAATGATCACGAGGTGATTAAAGATTCATCCTTTATTATTTTATTGTATTTTCACAATTTTAAGCAGCATTTCTGCAGCTACTAGTGGCTATATTAGTCAAGACCTACAGAAGATCTTGAGTGGATACATGTGCTGTTCAGCTGTCCCAGAAATAAAGCTCTGGTGAAGGAGAAGGGATAGGCAACACCTCTCAGCTATCCAGCTAAATCCATCAAACACACACTTCCAGTTGTCACACTCACAACAGCAACAGTTCCAGAGACACAAGTCACACCTTTATTGCTTCCAGTTCCCAGATGAAACGTAGAGAGGCTCCTGCTGACTGAAGTTTTTGTTCATGCAGCAGGCACGTCCAGTTCCAGCTCCACATCCACTCACTCCTGTGACACCTCTGTCACAACCCTCCCACCCACATTCCTTCCACTCCTGAGAGTTTCAGACAAACTACCAGCAGATACCACCATTTAAAACTTCCCTTCCTCCAACTTCCAACTTGTCTTCCCCTTAAAGAAGATTTGTCAGTATCACAGTGAGGCACAGTGATTAGAACTAGATCCTACATCCATCTGCTTTTTAGTACTCTGTGTTTTAACACACAATTCTACTTACCTGAACCGTTGGGACATCTTCAAATGCCCTAATGAAGTCTTCTTCATCCACAGCACCTGCTCCTTCTTTGGCTGCTGACACACAAACGAAAAAGCCTTTTCAATCTTCTTATCAAGAGAGAATCAATTAAGAAACCACCAGCTATCAAGGCAACTAATCAGGAGAAAGTTCCCTATCCATGCAGCCTCAAAGTGCTGCAGATGTAATGAAAGCAGAGACAGGGAAATTCAATGCCAGGCACAGACTAGACATTCAGGGCATCCTTCAGCTCCTAGGCACAGAGGGCACATTAGGGAAGTCATTACAGTAGTCACTCAACAGTTAGGGGCCACAGTCTGAAAGATGAAAGGGAATATCTACTTTAATTATATGGGAGATTTTATTTTACAGGATTTAATCCTATCTATAATAGATAAAGGTGCAGATCTGACAGATGCACAACAGACAAATGATAAGGAAGATAAATAGTCTGTGGAATACTAATCAGATTAGAGACTGATAGAGGGAACTTTCTCCACTTCTCTAAGCCACATGTAGAATTTTAATCACATGTAGAATTATTCTCACATTCAGAATTACTGCTCCATTTTCTTTCTGCACCTTCATTACTAGCAATGCCCAAAGGTCTTAGAGGAAAGCCAATGCATCAGTTTTAGATTGCACAGGCTGAAGTTTAACATGTAGCTGTAAGCAGCCTGCCTCAGTTCAGCTAAAGGGTTGCAGCTATGAAGGTAAAAATCTGCACACTGCAACACTGACATGATTTACTCATAGCCCTCAGTGCACAAACACACAGGTCCAACCTTCCCCAAATGCAAAATCCATCATAGAGGTGTGGAGACTGCTTGGAATTCATCCTACCAGAGCTTGGTCGTGGCATGCAGACAATATGCACAATGATTTCATAGGGAAAAACTTGTTACTGGGTCCTGGGGGCCAGTCTGGAAGCCCTTGCAATAAGCTCAGGCATGAACACTATGAACACTTGACATAAAGGTAAGTTGTATATTCCATCAGCTTACTTGAAGACTTGGCGCCCAGGGCTGCAGACCCAAGTCTGCGGGTAGTCCCCATCCCAACTCGGCGTGAGTTTGCAGGGGCCTTTGAAGATGTAGAGGAGCTAGCTGAGGAAGGTCTGTTCCCATCCACGGAGTCTTCATCATCAAAAATTTTATCTGCAAAAAAAAGCAAACTCAGCTGTAAATCCAATGAAGCAAAAAGGACACCCCAAGGAACATACCCACGTGATGACAAACACGTTGCATGTTCAGGTTTGCTTTGCTAGTTCTCATCTCAGCAGTGTCTTCATGGTAGGAATCTGGTTATTTACAAATGACCACCAGGCCACCAAACCCAATCCTTTGCTATTGCAGTCACCATGTTATAAACCCTTTCAACGAGTGCATTCAAGATAAAAAGAATAAACTTCAAATCTACAGCAGAAAGATGCAAGCCACAGATAATACCTGTGGTGTCTACAGTCTATATTCTCTGATGTTTATGCCTCCAAGAGCTATTTTGCCATGGGCTGTAATGAAACTAAGACCATGAGCAAATCCAAGATCCAAGTGTGGAGGGAAGAGGAGCACAGGCTGCCCTGTCACACCCTGGACTGCCTGCACCAGAGAACAAACAGGGTGACCCAGGAAAGATCACATGGCAACACCCGTGCTGTTGATAAGCCACTGACCATTAAATCAAAGACCCATCCAGAGCTACAAATCCACTTTAACTTTTCAAATGATTGCCAGGGCTTCTTTACAAGAAAATAGGAAAACCTCATAAAAAACAGAAAAGAAATACTGAACCCTATGTGTACATCCAAAGAGAACTGCAGCCCCTACCTCCAAACGTGACCATAAATTAACTTAAAATGAATTACAGTCACTTTGATTCTCAGTGAAGGTCACTTCAATACCAAAGGAGTGCTTATATTGCAGTTTTACACAGATTAGCTAATCTACTTTAAAAAGCAGCCTTAGGTTGAAAGGTGACAAAGTGTTTGGACAGCTGATATAGACGGCACACATTATTTATTGAGGCCAGAAAGCCACCTCAGTCCCCATCACTTAGCTTCTCCACCCCAGCACTTCATTCAGGATTTGAGACCTGCTTCACATCCATCCCTCTCCAACAGCCCAAGGTGTGCCCTGCCCTCCTCCTCCACCAGCTCAGGAACATTTCCTTTGCAAAATTTCACCTGGAAAAACTCAAGCAGGTGTTTGAATCCATCCCTATGCAGGAAAGCACCTGGGAACACCTAGTAACAAATACCTACCTAGACATAATGAGTGAAATTCAATACAGGCTGAGCTTTCTGAAAGTAAGAAAATAAATTCTTAAGACCTATTCTAGGGGAGGCAGAAGAATTGAAATAAAAGCCTGTATAGTCCTCAGCTCAACAGCCTTAGGAAGTGCTCCCTGCCCAAAGTGGTATTGGCTTATTAGCAGCTGGACACAGGAGAACCATCACAGATCATCTAAAAACCTAAACCCCACATTTCCTACATGCACATGATGCCACACTCCAATCACAGCCCAAAACTGAAATTGCAGGTAGACAGCAGCACCCAACATGTAAAAAAAGGCCATCAAGGACATCTCTCCTCCCTTAATTTTGATGTTCAACAAGTCTTGGAATATGGGAAAGGGCCAGAAAAAAGTAACATCTAAAGTAAAGGGGTAACACAATAACAGGTACTTGGGACTGTTGTTCAGGCAAAAGTGAACGTGACAAAAAATGAATACAAAAACTTCAGCATCAAGAAATTTAAGGTCACAGAGCTAAGGAGAAGAAAATAAGTCACATTTAGGATGTGGGCTCTCTCAAACAGTGCCCTAAGGCAGCCCTGGAGACCATACTACCTCACTATTGACACTGGTCATGTTCTGACACATGTAATTCAAAAATAATTTGAAAAGAGCTTAGGGAAGAACCATGAGAATGATTAAAGGCTTGGAAAAATATGTTTTTAATTCAATTAAATGAAAATTCACTGCAGGAGGCTGTTTAGCTTGGCCAGAATCCTAACAAGTTACTTGATTATATTCTATGTTAACACAGCAACTCAAGATTTACTAACGTGGTTTTCCACTGTGATTTATTAATATTGTTTCTTGCCTAATAGAAAAATATACAAGGCCACTGGCTGAAGGTTAAAAAAAAATTAAATTCTGAATTGTTTATTTTTCCTCCCCTTCCCTTCCCCCCCCCTTCATTTTTTGCAATAATCACAGGGCTGACTCTGAGACATTAGGATGTGTGTCACCCAGTGAATTCTACCACAGGCAGCTCTTTAAAAAGCAAGATTGAATTTTTTTTCATGAAAGATACAGTCTAGTTCAAACAAGAATTCTTTCAAAAACATTATTTGGTGAGAGCTGCACAAGTCACGGTTGATCAAAACAGACTTTAAAACACGTAATCCCTGAAGGCTCCAAAAGGGGTTTAAGTGATGCAGAAAGACTTGCACAGACCTTGAATACAAAAACTTCTCAGCAAAATTTGCCCCCGATTCATTTATTTCATAAGCTCCTATATAGACTTTAAGCAAATGAGTATTTGTCTCATATATTACCAGCCAAGAGAAAGTCAGTCACATTCAAAAGAAAAGATACTTTGCTATTACAAAACCACTTTCATCTGGAAATTAAATTCCCTATCAGCTGCATTTCAGGCTATCTAGATGCTGTCTCAGTTAACTCACTTCCTCTTGTATCTGCATTTTTAAAGCCCCATCCCTCTGGAAGGAGAAGAGGGTGTGGTTTACTATTTCATGTCATAAATAAAAATTCAGAAAAACAGCTATTAAAAGGATCACACTCCTATAGCATTTTAGCTATTAAATAAACTATCATTTTCATTTAAAAGAGGCTTTTCTGAGCATTACCACGAAAAAACAACACTCCAATAACCAGCCAGCTCACAGTTTTGGGGATGTTCAGATTAGCAATTACATCCTCCTGTTTATTAAGCCTACAAACTAAGCATCACATATTTATCAAATCAGAACATCCCCTCAATAACCCAACAGCATTTTCTGATCTGAGCAGCAGGGACTGCCAGCACCACGTTCAGAACTGCAGAGCAAGTCTTCCAGCAGCACGTGTGCAGGACAGAAAGAGAAACAAAGAACAGAAAGAAACCTGAACACAGGAGTACAGAAAACGAGAGAAAACCAAGCTGCTATATGTTAGCATTTTAAAGTCTTCTTTTTTCCCCCATTCATCGCCTCCTGTTCACAATAATCACTTGCACTAGGATGGTATTTTTTGCAGCCTGTCTGCAAACCACAAGGCAGTAAATTCAGGATGGGTGTAACTCTCCCGATCCCAGCAGAGGTGCATTGAAGCGGAATCGGTGCCACGTTCTAACATTAAATAAACATTGATGTTCTCCTGTCCCAAGACCCCCCCCAGAGCTCATTTATAATGGCCATATACCCCACTCTGTCAGAGCCATGCCCTTATAAAAGAGGCCTTTGTCTGCTCACCCCTCTGCTGTCTCAGGGAAACAGAGAACACCATTTGCTTCACATTTTCCAATTCCTTTACATTATTTAAGAAGAAAGAAAGAAAAAAAAAAATTTGCTTACAAGTACATATCCTTCTGCAAATAAGCTTCCTCAACATTCCTTCATATTTTCCATAGCGTGCCCAGATGTAACGGTGCTTCAGCGAGCGCGGCGGCTTTCAGTCCACAACATCATCAATCATTGCCCCTCGTATTCATTAAGCATGCTGCCTTCACACGTGGATTTCAACAGCTACGGCTTCAGTCCTCTCTGTGACTGCGGCTCTGAGGGATTCTCAACCCCCATTTCAGCCCAGGAAACTTTAGTTCACTTCTAGGAAGGAAATTCCCTGCCAGTGAGGGGAACTCGGGATAAATAATCCGGGATGAAGACGAGCTGAGCGTGGCTGGCTGGGCTGGCTTGTGCTAGGAACCAGCCTGACTTTATCCCCTGGGAAGCGCTAACAGGAGCATCTCAACAGCTGTCATCGTTTGTCCATGACGAATAAATTTAGTCATTATTCATTTTAAAACGTAACCCCTTCAGGTCTGGGCAAGGTGTAAAATGGGGAGAAAAGACACTACTAGTTGCTCAGGAACCAGAGCAAACAAGGGCCTGCGTTTCCCTCACCTGAACCACCTGTCTTGGACCTTTAAAAGCAAAGTAGCCGAGTCTCAGATTTCCTTTCCAACGGCAGGAGATGCTTTCTTGCTTTTAAAAACTTTAAGATGCCAGATTAATATATTTTAGTTATTTGAGGTCCCTTCCAATCCCTGACATTCTGTCTGTAAGCTTTAGAGAAGATAGATACTCTGTAGTGACTACAGATTAGGAAAAAGCTTGCAATTGTGTCTGCTCCTAACAAAGATGCCCTGCTATGGTCTTCAGGTCTGACTCTGCAAGGTACTAAGCCTGCTCTGGCCCTGCAGTGCCCATTTATCATATATCATAAATACTAGCACATTTATCATAAGTATTGCAAGATGGATACGACTTCAAGTATCACCTGCATCATGAGAATCTCCCTTTTGGGTGCAGATGAAGGTGGATGGCACCAGACAAACCTGCCTTCCCACTGACCACATGGCATCCTGCAGGAGTGGACACACAACTGCTAGAGCTGACACACCTTTCAGAGCATCAAATCCCTGCTCAGCCCCTACTAGGTGGGCAAATCCCAACTCCCTGAAGATCTGAGAGCCCCCTGTAAAAGCCAAGAACATGCACAGGCAAACCCACTGATGCCAAAGAAAACAAGGCGTGCTCCTCCACATTCCTTTTTGCCAGACATGACCCCATGTGTATTGGACAATGTTTTTGAAACAGACACCCCTTGGACACCTCTGCTCATGCCCTCCCCCCCAAGGCCAGCATCTGGCACCCCCATCTCCAGCTGTAACTTCTGTAGGACACCAGGCACAGTTCACTCCTCTCTGTGGATGTTCCATCAGCCTCCAAGTGAGACAGCTCCAGCCAAGGTTAAATGCCTCCTATTAGCACACACCAAACCCACATATGACTTGGCTGCAAGTCTGCCCAACTCCATAGGTGCTGTATAGGTTTCTCCAGAAAAATGAGTTTATGAACCCACTGAAGATAAAGGGACAAATATATGCTCCTCAGCAGGACTGAATATTTTAAAACAAAGGAGTCACACCCCTAAGCAGAAGTACACAGGCACAGCACACCATTAGGGTTTCTCACTCAGCCATCTCCCACAGTTTCCCAGCTGCTCTCTCCTGGTCCCAGCCACAGCCCCTCCTTCCCCACCCTACACACCAGGCAGTGTCTTGAGCCTTTACACACTGCTCACTTGGGCTCAGTGATCCCAGTCAGCACCTTCAGTGCCACCTGCCACCCCTCTCCCCTGAGGTCCAGTTCTCCCATGTTGACCCAGCCACAAGCTCCAGTCCCAGCCCACCCCTGATGGGCACTATTCAATGAACCACCAAGTTGTCCTTCACAACTGGCTTTGAAATGGATTCCCAATTCCCCAACCTCAGCCAGGATCCCTCCAAGGGCTCACCAGGAGTGAGTCACCCACAGCAATGATCATGTCTGCAAGGACATGTGTATCACCATCACCTTGGCTTCTCTTATCTCACATACATCACCCTATTTAAACTAGAATATGTATAACTGTAGGTGGCAGGTGTCTTCTGAATAATGGTTCTACAGTGTAAATCTAGATAATATATTTATGACCATAATAAATACAATAAGCAATATGGATGCCATCAGCCACAGATAAGGTGGTATGTACAGACTGAAGCCAAAAATGTGGTAAGTGGACAAATGTTTTTCAGTTTAACAATCCTTCCAATACCCATGTGTTTTTCTTCAGTGCAAAACATTTCATCTTTCCTTCTTTACCAAGAAAAGTTGACACTCATCATCTTGACTATTGCCTCATTCTGTCTAATTACAAGCTATTGAAGCTGCTAAGAGGTCTTTAACTGATATTACAAAGGGAAAGAAGGTTCCTGAAAGTAGTAACAGTTGGAATTGTTTGCTGCTCCAAACACATCAGATTGACTCAGGCAGCTTGCTCAGTCCCAAGCACACAGCTACAGCTATTTCAGAGTACTCATCTAGTGGAAGGTGTCCCTGCCCATGGCAGGATGATTGGAACTAGATGATCTTTAAGGTCCCTTCCAACCCTGACAATTCTATCATCCCTCTGCAAGCAGAAAAACAATCAGGTAGTAGTAGCAATAAATAAAACCCCCACATTTCTGTTAATGAGGAATCCTACATTTATTAAACCTATTCCAGTTAACTGAGGAAACTGATGTGCACCCTGACCAGACCACATCCAACACCACACTAGGGCAGAAAACAATCCAGGTAAATTCCAACTTCTACCTGAGAGAATACCCAAGAGCCCCAGCAACAGCCAAAATCTGCTCTCAAAGACTGGCCTGCAAAGTCAGACAAAATCTTCCTGCAGAAGACTAATCTGAAATCATGCCACTCGTGACTGATCAAGTTACTTTTTGATAGATAGTGTCATTTTCAATCCTGGAATCAGATGGCTCCAATTTACGTTGTAGCCATGATGGCCATGGGGAAGCTTGAGAACAAGAGCCTTAAAGACTCAAAATCAAGAGACAAATAGAAAGGATTCAATGTTTATGAACCTGTTTTCTTCAAAACATGATTTGTAAAGTCATGAGGTTGACAGTGTCGCTGTCATCATGCTAAAAGGCCACAGCATGACTCTCTAATAGCATCTGGGCATTAACACAACTAAGAACACAGCAAGGTGCTTTTCAGAAACTCCCGTTTAAACTAACACACAGGGAAATGGGATTTTTTAAGCGTTTTCAAGAATATCAAAGCTTCCATTAGCTATAAGTAGATTTACAAAAGAAGTGGTACAAAGGTTTCACATTCCTACAAGCTTGGTAAAATGAAACAGCAATAGGAGACAGCAAAACAGCTATGATACTGAGAGACAGCCAAAAGAATTCAAAAAAGCACCAAAAGCTGAGAGAAATCCATTAAAATAGCCAGGATTTATTAGCTTTACTAATTACTTCAGTACAGTGATTCTAAACAAGAATCACTCGTGGTAGGAGCTGCACTGACACAGCACCTCATCTTGATAAAAAAAAATAATAAATTGAGCAGTAGACACAGACATGCACACAAAGCAAAAAAAAGTGAGATGAGAAAAAGATAAGGATCTGTTTTCCTCCAAGTCATCCTTGGCAATAGGATATTCCCCCAGTGCCCTCTCCAGCCAGCCACACAGCTTCCTCTCAGGCCTCAAGAGCATCAGAAAATCCACAACACACACCTTGGAAAAACACACCCACCCCAAGATCCCACATGTTTACATAAAGTTTCAATTGAAAGAGCAGAAGGAGCTTTTCCCTACCCTGCACTTACCCCTCCTGTGACCCCAAGGTTGGTCATGAAGCCTTGCAGGGCTCCTGCCCACTGTTCATAGCCAGGGTGTCCATACAGAGATGTGACCTCTGAATGCAGCTTTCCACAAACACTTTGACTATTTCAGAGCCTACTAAGCACTCCACAACATGGTGTTATTTGTGTTTCACTGCTGCAGGTTCCCCTGCTCACTGCACTTAGGGGTGCCGTCCCTTTTTTGTCCTGGACCCTTGAAAATCCCCTTTAGATTGCAGTGAGTAGGAACACGCCAGCAGCAGCCCCGAGCACAGACACAACTCCCTCCTCACAGCATCTTCTTCACAGATAAAAACACAGAGTGGGTCTCACATACCCTGAGCCCTAGAGATACCAATCAATGAGAGAGGCTATTTATACAGGATGGACCAAGGGGATCTTTTAGATTTTGTGCTGGTAGCTCTCCTCTTCACCAGGCCAACACCAGACCCAACATCCCCTCAGCATAACTTCATCTTTTATTATTCTTCATCTGTTTGCTCTTCTCTGTCTCAAATCAGCCAAGGGGGAACAAACCACTGAGAGAGAGCTCAGCAGCTGCCCCCAACTAGAAGCTCCTCCAACTGACCCCAACAGGAACTCTCTTCCAACTGATCAGCTCCTCGTTGCTTCTTACTTCTTCTGTTGCTGCTCCTTTTGCTGCTGCTTCTCTCTTTCCAGACTTGGTCAACAGTTTAAGCTGAATTCAGAAGGTATCTTTCTGTAACTACAGGAATTAGCAGCCTGACTGGAGGACTGGTATAGCTACAGGAAAGTGTTCCTTCATTTCTGAACAACAGGTAAAGCACACTGCTTTCCATTTTAATATGTATTAAATATAGGACAAGAAGAAATGAGCTCAAGTTGTGGCACAGGAGGTTTAGATTAGATTAAAAATTTATTTACTGAAAGAGTGGTTAAGCCTTGAACAGGCTGCCCAAGGAAGTGGAGTCATCATCCCTGGAGGTATTCAAAGAACACGTAGACGTGGCACTTCAGGACGTGGTTTAATGGTCATGTTGGGTTGACAGTTGGACTTGATGATCTTAGAGGTTTCTTAATGATTCTATGATTAATCCTGTGCACTGCACAGTGCCAATGTTAAGGTTCCTCCTCAAATTTTATTTAGGCAACTTATTATATAAAAGAAAACAAATCCTTTTTTCATTCATGCAACAGCAAAATTCAGCTCTGCAGAAGCACAGGAGTCCCCTCAAGCACCATCTCTATAGGCACGCATGGCAGGGATGCATCAGGTTGAAGGGCAAGCAACAAACCTTTACCCTCCTCTCCCTCACCTCCAGGTGCTCTCTGCACTGGCTGAAAAACCCACAGCAACAGCCCAGATCTCCTGTGCCCGCACCAAGCACAACAATTCAACAGCTGCAAGAAGAGTTTGTTATTATTTTAACATGTGAGTAAACAGAAACAGTTGCTGAGGGACATTCTCAAGGGTGTGAAGACTTCAGGGCATTGCCAGAAGCTGTTTTAGGCTCCATCCCTAAACATATGGCTTTTTTCTAAACCACTTTTTCCTCTCTCCTACTAAAGGTGTGAAGAGCGTCCCAAACATGTTCTTATTTTTCCAATAATATCTTCAAAACTGGTTTTTGCCTGTAAAAAACAGGATAGGGCTTTAAGCTTCCTGGTCCAGTGGAAAGTGTTCCAGCCCATGGAGGGGGTTTAGAACTACATGATCTTTAAGGTCCTTTCCAACCCAAACCATGCTATGATTCTATGATAGGATATCCAAAAAAGGACACTTGCAAATGCCTCAGAAAAACTAGAAATCACATCGCAAAGTATTACAGGGGGAAGAAAAAAAAATATCTTAATTTAGTTGTTCTTGGCAGGTTGCTTGAAGCTTAGCCACACTTGAAATCTGAGTTCTCTCTATTTCCCAGGGTTGGCACCCAGCAATGCTACAGGAAAACAGCTACCAAAGCTGGAGCTAAACCGAGCTCCCGGGAGACATCTGCTGGTGACAGTCTGGGGTTTATTTGCCAAAACGGACATGAAAAAAGCAAATACCTAGGGAATCAATAAGTGAAGTTTGTCTTACCTGGACTGCCTACACCCTAGATAAATAAAATGAATTAAGAGGCACACCAGGAATCTGAAAAGCCTTTAAATGGATAGATGCTTTTCATCCACAAAGGAGAGGAGCACGACATGCAGATCAGGTGCCTCCAGCCCCACAGACCAGGTTCAGGTTTCCAGCTATTAGCACCATCTGTTGCCATGACATCATAGGAAGAGGCATCCTCTCAAGCCTGCACTCCCCAACTGGCATCCCCTGCACAAACCCCTCTGTCTGCTGGGTAATCATCACAAGGGGAGCTCACCTAGAGGTGCCCCAACACACATCATTGCCAACAAAAGGACATTGTATTTTATATTGCTTTCACTTACTGCTCCCTGAAGGGCTGCTCATTTTCTACACGTGCAGCACACTGAGGTGTAAAGCACTGACAACTAGCACATGGTGCTATCAGAGGAGGGAAAGAGCATCCTGACATTCTCAGGACAAAGCAGGGTTACAAGACCACCAAAAGCATCTTACTGCCTCAAGCTACCCAGAGCACATTTCGGAGAAGTAAAAATGATGCAGGAGATCCTAATTCTAGCCACCAAAGAACATCTCCATGTGCAAAGCCTACTACTGAACATAAGTCCTGCAGCAGACTAGAATTCCATTCTGGAGTTCTATTTCTAGAAATACCTATGAGAAGATAAAAAAGCCAAACTGCAGCCTTGATTCCTCTCAGGACAGGTCTCAGAGGACAGCTTGGTCAGTGAAGTTAAGGCAGTAAGGGGTGTTGGAAGGGCCTGGGGAAGCTGTAGCACCAGCCCTGCCCGAGACCTTTGTTTAGGTATATTTACAATCAGTAACAGAAGCAACTTCTTGTGGAGCACTTCACATATGCCAGAGGATGACCCTTCCATGACATGGTGGGGCATCCTAAACTTTCCAAGCAGCCCTCTCCAACCCAAGAAACACAATATCTGCAGTTACTCCTGAACAATGAGGGAAAGAAACGGGCTGTCAATCTAACACCTCCTACACAGCCACAGCAAACAGGAGGCACTGACTGCCTGGTTAAAGGCCAATGCAAGAACATAGGTACTACACCTGAGAAAGCTGTATGGTGTTATGTACATTAAACATCAGCAACTCCCACCCAGAATGCCTGACCCGATACATAATTAATATATTTTAGTTAGATAACAATTTAAAATACTGTCAAGTGCTCAATGAGACAATGACCATGAGATACAAATGGTTAAAACTACAGGTGAACAATCATGGAAGGAAAACTAGGAGGCAACAGGCAGCAACTCTACAGCCAACATGCATCTTGAGAAAGATTAACTACTACAACAGGTATGATGAGGAATTTCTACCTCAAATACATGCTTCATCTTTCTAAAGACACATATTACTACAGACTGTGAAGGTACATATGCAACCAAAGTATACAGACATGTTTTGTTTATTTAAAAAATTCAAAGTTGGATTTTGTTGACAAGTCCATGCTCCATATCTACAGATGGTTACCAAACTTTGAGATACTTCTGACAGAAAACATGTCTGGCAATAGCTTCAGGAGCCCCTGAGACACTTGCTACTAGGTTAAAGAGTCAGGCATATGTTCTCTGGAGTATCTGCTACAGCTGTTAGTGAGGGAAAGGGATGGGGAAGCCAACTTGATGCTGACTTGCTCTGGAGTATTTATAGTACTATCTAGTGACAGTAGTATTTTCACTCTCCCAATGAACTAAAAAGCAAAAGTCTATTCCTAACTAAAGAAAACTAGCACTTAGAGGAAGAGGAGGACTCTTGCTCCACCACCACCTCAATTCAACTCTATGTGAGCAAGCAGAGCCTGGCTTTGATAAGCTGTGTGCACACAGGGTCTTACAAACCACACTTCAGCACCATTATGGCCATGCCAAAGTCTGCAGCCCACAGCAGCTTTCACAATGTCTAGGTAAGCACATTCAACTACAACCACAGCTTTGATCAGCAGCACATTAGAGTTGGGGAGAAATATCTACTCCCTACCTACATCACACTCATTTTGGTAGATATTGGCAGAGAGAAGGAATTGTTTGCCACTCTGTTTATTCTCCTTTGAGACACTGGGGATACAGACCCAATAACTGAATGACTGGCTTCTAACATTCCCAGAAACATTGTAGGAAAAGCAGTGAAACCACACTCAAGATCAGTGACTTCAATGGTTAACTTTGAAAGCATTCCTTTTTTTTTTTTTTTAATAATAAAAGTAGAAACTAGTAGATAACAGATTATGAAAGCATTTTGGACTCTGATTGGTTTGAAAAAAAAAAAACCCCAACCTTAGAGCAGTAAGACACGTCTTATTTTTAGCGAAAAATTGCTTGTTCAGTAACTTTTAGAATGGATTTTCAGTGATTATTACTTCTAGTAATACTTTTCACAGATTTTTGTGTATGATCTAGATAGAAATAGTTCCTCTTTTTTTGACACAGTGGAGACAAAGGCAAGACATACACAAGGAGGCTGACTCCAGGTCATGCAGACAAGTCAAAATCAGAGCACAAGTCAGAAGATGTATCCAGGTATAAGATTTCCTATATTTAATCACCATCACACTAGGCTAAATTCTGCTTCCAGCCCTATACATTGTGGATGGAGGTGAATGCAAGAGTGTGCAGAACCTGACCTGATTACTTTCCAGATACTAACAGCTCATATTTCCTTCCATGTGATTTGAAATAAGCATGGGGAGGTTTTAGTACACCAAGGAGTGGCCTATTCAACAGACACCTCAGTACAGTACATGGTTTTCATGGGATTGGAGAATGGAATCTGAAATAAGCAAATTCATATTTAACATGGCTCAAATATAAGCACAACCTGAATTCCTAATCTACAAGTGGAAAGCTCAAATTCCTGAGATACATTAGTTTCTCAGGCCTTCTTCATCTACCCTTCAAAGCTGCATTTTAAGCAAACCATTGCCTCAAGGAAAAAAAAAAAAATCATGGGAAAAAGGCTCCAAAGCCAAAAATGTGTCATAGCTTATAAAATATTAACAACCAGCATGGCTTCTGCTTCCCTGCAGCTTGTTCTCCCCCACTGCCCCAACTCCTTTAAAAACAAGAGATAGATCTAAGCTCCTTCATCCACATTCTTCCCCCATAAACAAACACCATCATTAGGTACAGCAAATAAAGCAGTCACGTTTAGGGGGGGAAGGAAATACAAGAGGAAATCAAGACATTGCTGAAAATTTCATTCCTTTTCTCATCATAAATATGATATTCGTATTTCAGAGGCAGTGTGAAACCCTGAGCAAGCAGGGGATTCTAATGTGCTACAAAAAAAAAGCATCTTTTGCAAAGAGCTTACAATATAATGAATTCTGAGCATAATTAAAAATAATTACTGTTATTCAGACTTTATATATAGGAAAAATAAGCACAAAGATCCTCCTTCCCTTTCTTTCAAATGAAAGAGCAGTTAAAGAAATGCAAGTACTCATGTCCCAATCAGCCTAAAAATAATAATCCTGCCAAGTCCATTCTTATTTGACCTTCCTCAATTCACCTTCTTCCCAGGGCTCAGCATCTACTTCCAACCATCCTCAGGTCTCTGCATCTAGGAAGAACTTAAGCTTCTTGCCCAGCCATCCAAAATTTTCTGCCATGACTGAAAGCTGATCCCAAATGTGACTTGATAACTGACTTTGATGCCATAGCTGGTTACTTGAGCCCTTTATAGTAACCATCCTGTTTTCCTCCTGTATATCGTGTGCACAGCAGAACACCTTCACAGCTGCAACATTCATGAAAGAATGATGAAAAGAAATCAGCTTCCCCACAAAAAGCTACTTACTGCATCAAATAAAAAAGATCAGTCAGGATCAATTAGGAAACCAGAACTGGAAAATTGTGGTGTGACAGACCAGTAAAATCTGACTTGAATTCTACCAGTTCCTTTGCTGTGTCTCCTACACCACTCCACTCTAACCCTGAGACCACCTTACCCAACCACAAGAGCTAAACAAAGGGACTAAGGGCAGGCTAATTTTTATCTTAGTCAGTTTAAATCAAAGTTCAGGACTTGGTAAGAGGTGGTAGAAGCTATGAATAAACATTTGCAAGCAGGCAAAAGATCTCCTCTGGTTCAAGGGCAAAGTTTGCCAAGCAAAAATGAAGGATGAACTTGCCTCAGGACTCAGACTCACAATCAAATTATTGTTGCTTAACAAGTTATAAGACACCAGCTGAGCCACTACCAGCCCTTGTGCTGCTCTTAGGCTACAGCAAATGTAAGATAATATAATTTAGCTTTGCCCTAAAGAAAGTTAAGCCAAGCAGAATCATTCACATTTACCACAAAGAACACAAACCATAGAGCCATTACAGGCTTCACAAAACAAATACTGACCTAAATGAAATTGGAGATTTTAAAATACAGTCTCCCATGCAAAAGCTGTAGACACTGATTGCAGGGAAAGCTGCCTTAGCTATTTTCATCACTGCTGGAGAAAAAAAAATAAAGAATCACTCCTCTTTCCTTAGCAGTAACATGTTCTCACAGGTGATTCTGCCAGTTTCGAGTAGCTGACATAGAACAAGACTGAGACAAGGTGGTGAGAGCTGCTGGTTTATGTCCTACCATCCTTCCTCATTCAGAGGAGACACTGAAGTAACTGAGGCAACATCAACAGCAAATGTTGGCATTTATGAAACACCCCAGATCTGAACAGCCATAAGGAATCTCAGATCTATGAAGATGCAAAGAAAACCTCCATCCCAGTCTCACAGATTAACTAAACATAACTGATTTACATCTATATAGATTTCTGCTTTCACACAGGCACACCTGCCCCCATGCAAGACTTGAAAGGAGTCAACAAGTCAAAACCAAAAAGAAAACAACACTTCACTAATATAAGGAATCATTTTCTAAAACAGCTTGAGATGTCTCCTCTCCCCAAGGCAAGTCTGGCTGGCACAGCCATTCTGTACATCTCTGACCCTGGAAGGTCACTGCATTGACAATTCAAATGAATAAATCAGTAGCTTCTTCCCCTTGCACTGGTTTGTCCGCCCTGTAGAGAGCTGCTTCCCTTCATATGTGACATTGGCACTTTATTCCTAAATTGCAAGATGTAAGATGCAGTCCATATAAAGACTCAGCTCCCAGAAACAAGCTGTAAGCAGAACTCACCAGGAGAGCCACAGACTCCATTATTCCACTGTGTTTCTGCTTTGTTAAATACTGTGTCCAGTAGTAAAGAAAGTCAAATACACACGTTAAGATGAACAGTTCCTACTTTTATTTCAGTTCTAGGATATACAATTCACCCTATAAACTCATAAACCTTAAAACTTACATCAATTTTTACTACTTGCCTGAAACAACACAATGAAATCTTTTCAAGTGCCAACTTGTTCCAGCATCACCTACGCAGACCCCACACCCTGGCAACTTTTCCTGCCAACTGTGAGGAGTCTACAAGGAAATTAAGCTCATAAAGTTATTATCTCCATTTGTCTGTTGCCAGACACCATCCATCTAAATTTGCTGGCTAATTTGGAGTAGGATTTTTTTTGAGAAAGGAGGAAAATAGTGATCAGATAAAGGCAGGACGTTCAACTAAGTGATGTTACCACCACCACAGTAGTTTTTGCTCTCGCTGTGGTCAAGCAATGCACAAAGCACAAGCTTAATATGATAATATTGACAGGACATTGGGTAATTGTTTTAAACTAAAAGAAGGGAGATTTAGACTAGAGGTAAGAAAGAAATTTTTTTACAATGAGGGTGGTGAAACACCACAAGAGGTGGTAGAAGCCTCATCCCTGGAAACATTCCAGGCCAGGTTGGATGGGGCTCTGAGCAACCTGACGAGCTTAAAGATGTCCCTGCTCACTGCAGGGGAAGGTGGACTAAGTGACCTTTAAGAGTCCCTTCCAACCCAAACCATCCTATGATTCACTGCCTGAGATGGAGCTTTGGGAGACAGAAACGGGCTCTGGAAAGTACAAAGGGGAGGCAAAGAGATTAAGTTTCTGTAATACACAGGGAAGCTGAGATAGGGAGTAGAGCAGGGAAGACAGAAATCATCACAAAACACATATAGTAGGACTTCATGAGCTGTGTGCTTTGTGAGCCAACCATATCATACCCAAGAGATAATTCAAATGTCTAATATTCTCACTAAGAATGCCTTCTTGGCTGGTATTTTGTAAATTGCTTGATACAGGTTCAAATCCTAGGGTAACTATTTAGGATGAATCAAGGATGACCCACTTTAAACCTCCCTCCTGTTCAGCCACATTATAGGATGTGCTTTAATACATGAAGACCTTCTGGACAGGCCTCCAGAATTTTAGGGCCATCTGCCCTCTGGGACTCAAAAGACTGAGATACTTTTGTATTCAGGGGGCATGAGAGAACATCTGAACAATCAAGATAAAGTGCATTCATAATATTGTAATATCCTACTATTAGAAACAGAAGAAAGCACATGAGCAACCAACTGCAAAACCAAGTAGCACAACATCTGAGCTTAAGTCCTAATCAGGAGTGACAACAGAAACTAATAGATTGTTTTAATCCTCAAAAGGCTTCTCTCAAAGTTGTTCAGCAAATTAAGTAATGCTGAACTCTGAGACACTTCTATCTTGGAAACTGTAACAGGTTCTCAGGTTGAGATAATGGTCTTCAACTTCTTCCTGGGCCTTTCTCAGTGCTGTAGCACTGATTAAATTCAACTGATGACATCTTGTGCAGATGATGGGATAGACCATCATAAGTGATGACTGGGAAGAAGAGATTTGTTTTCCAAGCTTGCTATGAAGACAATCACCCCAAAGTAAGTGCAGCCATCACGCCACAGAGAGACCAGGCAAGAGCTGAGGGAAAGAACTCTTTCAAGCACTTTTAAAACCCAAGACAGGAGGACTCTGCTTCCTCAGGTATGCACCATTTCCTACAGCCCCATTTTTATTGAGTCTTTATTTTTAGATTATTTTGTTGTTGTTTTCCCCTCACTTCACACACAGGAGAAAAGACGTGACTCAGAGCAGGGGAGGTGCAGAAGAGCACATCTGTTTCACAAGAGGCAAAATGAATGATTTTCTTCAGGAAGGTAAGCTCATGCAGTGAACCCCCTGCAGGTCCTCACTCCAATACACGATATTCTGTTTGTTATACACCTGTGTACTGTATGCCAAAAAAAGCCCAAGTTCAAGGTTATTAAAGGCACTTTGTGTCTCATGTGCAGTAAGGCATTCAGACATACCTAGGATTTACATTCCAGAGCAGGAACAAATGAGAATGACACATCAAAGAATCAAAATATTTGATATTAAACACTTTTCAGATACAGGACCATGCCTCAAGTCAGAGGTACATTACAAGGATGCACCAACACTATGATGGCTTGGGTCTGCTTCCTAGCATTCATATTTACAAGCTCATATGAAAGACCTTCTGAAAAGCGACTGCTCCTTTTACACATATCAAAAAGGATTACATGAGCTGGGGAGAATAAAAAAAGCACAAGTTGTTAAAAATGAAGTATGCTTTACAGAGTACAACCTAACAAAGCAAGTGTCCTTGTAGAGCATGCATTTCACAATAGCCTCTCCCTTGGATGTGCAAAGCCATACACTTGTAGTATATACAAGTATACATACATTTGGTAGTTTGTATTTATTTGTACTACTTGGTGTAGCAACATCAAGAATCCAGGTGGCACCAAGACCTTCCTTTTACTAGTTGAAAGAGACACTGAAGTCAAAATGACAACAACTAGTTACAGACTTTATCTGAGAGTTCAGTTTCTGAACCTTCATGTTCTGGGCTTATTCATTTGGGTTTTCACCATGACCCACAGCTCTGCAAATACACCTATCCCAAAGCACACACAACTTCAACCAGTTGTAAACACCGTTTGAGAGCTGAGTTTCTATTTTCTCATTTGCCAAGTAAAAGGAGCTTGACAAGCAAGTAATTTATTTTTAAGTTATAATACTGCTTAGGAGCAACTGTCAAATCCCAGAGTGTTATGCATTTGCTTTATATTTTCACAAATCAGAAGCAGGAGTGACCATGTCAGCGTTATGCTACATGTAACTACGTGTTAATACTTGCTTTGACAGGCAGGATTACTATCTGCTGGCACATTAAAATATGCTCACAGACTCTGTGACTCAAACACTACCAGGTATGGAAGTGGTAATAGCACAGAAGAGGTGTGAAAGTGGAGGCAGATAGGAGTACCAAATTAGCAAGTTTTTATTAATAGCATCTGTTTCCAGGCATTGCTTAGATGGTCTGAAGAATCAGTATGAAGAACTAACATTTAAAAAAAATCAACAATAACACTTGACTATATTATATAAAAATGTGAACTGAAGGAAAACAAAAAAAAAAAAAATCAGTACTATAAAGGAAAATGTTATCAGATTGAGTAGCAGAAGAAAAAAGCCACATAGATCTTTCTCCATCCAATTCAGTCATTTTTAACATGCAATATAGGCTGCTGGTACCTCATTTAATCACAAAGAACAGTGTCAACAGCTGCTACTGAAAACCAAGCACAGGGGCAAGCTAGGAGTTAGCAGCACTCTGTCTCCAGAAGCAACCAAAACTCAGAAGATACAGGAATAAAATTTGTGGGGAAAATAATGTCTTAGCAAATCATTAAACTCAAATTCTACACTCAACGTGCAGATAAACCTTCAGCATTTCAGGAGAAGGCAAATACCACTTACAGCTTGAAGGGTCTGCTGCTCCTTTCACAAGAATGAGTGCTGGAGTCCTGTATACTTGCAGGTACCAAATAGTAAGAGATTTCTGCCTAGGGATAATTATTCTTCATATGTAGCCAACTGCCTTACCAGCTAGCAGTCTATTCAGAGAGAAAAAGTTTTGGGGTCTCCCAGAACACAAAAGCAGGATCACCCTGGTTCATCTGAGGCTCACAAGTCAACCACTTAGGTCACCTGAGCCACCTGAATCACTCACCTCCATTACAGAGAGTTCACTTTATTTCCAAGGGGCAGTAATTATTATTTTATTATTATTTTTGAATGGCTCAGTCATACCATGGCTATTATTATTTGTACTGCTGTGGCAGCCTGAAGTGATCAGTGACCAGCAACGTCCTGGTTCACTGGCTATTGTGCACAGCCCACCAGTTCCCTGGATGTTGCCAAATGTTGAATTCATGCTTAGTGACCACAAACCAGCCAGGGAAACAAGCTCTGAACCATTAGCCTGCATATTAACCAGCAGCCAGGGGGCTTTTAGCCCAGCTAAGCTAACTCAATTGAGCCAAAAAGATGAAGCTACACTCATGCTGTCTCTCTGGTGAGGGTCTCTTCTTGGTGTGACTTACTTTGAAGGAAAGTGTCTGTGAAGGGATGAGGACACCTTGCCTCCTGGCACTATGGAGAGGGGAATCCATAAATGTCTTATGGAATTAAGGCATGTCCTTGTCTACATTTAGTCTGTACCTGGGGCTAAACTACAGCAGTTGCTCTATCACACAGTGACCCCTCCTGAGGAGAGAAGGGGGACTGAGAAAAGGAGAGGACACCGGTGGGCTGAAAAAGGATTTAATGAAACAGCAAAACTAATACCAATGCCAGTATAAGGTAAACATAGTTATACTCAGCTCAGCAAATATTTGTATGGTAGTGACAATAAATAGGAAGGCAGTCCTGAGGAGCAGGAAGAGTAACAGGGGCAGGAGGAGCTCAGCTCCATGCTCAGCAAACTTCCCCCTTTATACTGAGCATGGCATTTATGGGATGGGAAGCACCTGTAGCCAACTCAGCTCAGCTGCCCTGGCTGACTCCAAGCTGCTAATGGTTTGCAGACCATGGCAGGCCTAGGATTCTATCCAGCAAAACCAGGACAGTCCTACATTTAAACTTCTCCATGCAGGACCCATTCTTGTTTAGGCTCCACATTTAATGAAAATGGCTCCTTACAATGAATGACTGAAAGGTCAATGAGCACCTTGCTAGAAGGGAAAAAAACTTATAAATAAATCCCACCACAAACTGAAAAAAAAGGGGCAAAACTGAGGAATTTCAACTTTCAGTTCAAAATTTTCATTTAGGAAGTAGTGACAACAAAGTAGTCTCAAGCCTATTCGAGTCTCACTCCTGCAAACACACCACCATGCTGGCAAATCATCTGGTTCTCTTTAGCAACCATCTGTGCTTGCCTTCACTTAAAGAAGAATTAGCAAACAGAGGAACTGGCACACATGAAGCACAGCACACGACAGACAACTACAGATTCACCTTCAGCTTCACTCCAGAGACCAAAAGCAAGTAAAAGCAGGTGTTTTAACTGAGAAATGTGAATTTCAATGCCACCTTTACATTCATAAGAAGTCAATGCTCCAACTGGCATGACTTCTAGCTGTTTGCTTTGTCTTCCCCCCCACGTAAAGCTTCATGGGTCCCTACTACTGCACTCCCTTCACTTTATGACCTGGAGACCGAATTGTTGAAGCTTTCACTGAAAAGCAGAACAGAAGAGATGGGTCAGAGAACTTCCATTCCCTCTGTTTTAGAGTAGTTTTGTGGTTAGGTTTTAAATATTAGAAGCAGGATCCTACTAATTCCAACTAGCATCTGGAAACCTCTTCCCATTGACACAAAGAACCATTGATAATTGCTACCTAGGACATGGATGGGTTTGTTGCGGGGGTGAGAGGGGGAGTCAGTTCTTAGTCACCTAGATTACATTTAAACCAGGCTTACTTAGCTTCCTATTGCAAATATTATGAGGGAAGAGGGTAAAAAAAACTTTGTCACAGATACGGAAAAAAAATACATTCTAACATGAGTTAAAAGAAACATTTTGTTTTTCTACATGGGGAACAGGAACAGTCAGCAAAATAAAGCTTACAATTACAAGTAAAGGTTCAGAAGACTTCTACAAAGAGTATTTTGAAGAATGGCATGAAAATTACACAGAACAAAATATAGTCTCACCTACTAATTTGTAGGGAGCTGCTCTTCAATTAGAATATATCCACACTTAAGTGTGTCAAGCCTTATGTTCTCAATATTAAAATCAAAGAGTAATCTGCATCTTAATTCCTCACTAAATATGCTCATGTGCAACTTGACAGTCACACTGATGACAGGCCAATAAAACTAAAATATTCTCATCAATTCTAGTACAACAACAAACCAGCAGAGGATATATATTAAATTATACACGCTGCCACTTATAGAGGTGCCTCTGTTGTGGCTTGCAGGCGTTTCATGCTGACATCTAGTTGTGGTGTTAGCTGAGGTCACATTTGCTTCTGCCTTTAGCCCTGCTACCACTTTTAACAAACTGAGGTGTTCAGTAACAGACAAACACCAAATGACACTGACAATATTTGTCTTTAGCTTACTAACACACACAGCTATAAAAGTACTGGGTGAAAAACAAACCCGCACTTGATTAATTTGGAGATCTTGGATAACTACTGCCTCCTGTTGAAGGAAAAATAAAATCTTAGAATAATTTAGGTTGGAAGGGAACCCTGGACATCAAGTGATTCAATTCCCTCCCAAAAGCAGGGCTGAAAAATTTGTACTGCTCAGGGCCTCATCGAGCCAAGTTTTTAAAAGTCTCCATGGATGGAGATCCTCTGGGAAACCTGTTCCAGTGTTTCACTTACCATCCTCAAAGTGAAAAAACTATCAGCTCACAGGAACAAAAAAAAAAAAAAAAATTATTACAGGGCTGTTCCCTCAGTCCCTGTAGTCTGTGAACTACTGGAACTTCCATAAAAGCAACTGAAAATCTCTTGCTGGAAAAGGTCCAAGTTGGACGTTTGCTGGAATTAATGGTCTATGCATTGATATTCAAGAAAATTCAAGATTCTAGCCCCAAAATTAAAAGATGACCTGCTTCATCAGTCTCTTATTGGCATTTGTAATATGTGTTGTTTACAGAAATCACTTCCATGCCATGAAGGAGCAGAGATCACCTCCTTTCAAAGACAGCTGGTAGGGTCACTACAGCCCAAAGGGTACAGAGCACGAGCAAACATTGCTCAGTATGTTCTCACCTCAAACTGGCAGCAAACAGCATTTCCCAGGGCATGCAAAACATGCTGGTTTAGATGGCTCTGTGATCCAGCCTTCCCAGGAGGAAGCTGATGGAAAGGACCAAACTGTTTCCTCATGCACACACCGGAGGCCCAGAAAGGAACATCCTGCTGTAGGTGATGGAAAACCCAGCCTGGTTTATACAAAAGACATTGTTCCCCATAATTTGTCAAGCAATCATCTTTCCCCACCAAAAGTTTCAGATTACTAAGTTTTTGATCCTATTTTTCATGTTGACTAGCTAGATGGAAAAAAGGTTTCACATCTATATCAAACTACTCCACAGTACCTTGCAGAATTCACCTGTCACCGAACTCCCCAGTGTCCAACCACATCTCCCACATTCTCAAGCAGCAGAAAGCACAGACCTCACACTGCTACAAACAAGAAATGGGACAAGATTGCTTTAGAGCCCATGATAATAAACAGGCTTCAGACAGCAAAAAGAAAGGGAGGAGCAAGCAAGGAGCACAAGGCGCATGTGTAAAACCCAGCCCAGACTCAGATCCTTGGAGAAAGCCCACTGGAGTGAGCCAAGATCCAGTACATCACAAAAGCAGAACAAACAGACATCTGAGGAAAGCACTAGAGACAAATATGGAGCTCCTTAAGGGGGAGGGGAAAGAGAATAAGTTTCAGTGAGCTGGTGCATAAACATTTTGCCCGTGGAAGCTTTGGATCAGATCTTATTTAACTCTCCAGTGAAAAGGAGCGTGATTGTCTCTCCACATCACAGAAGCTCCGTGTGATTAGAAGTCTCTGCAGATTCAGCCCCTGCGCAGGACAGAGCTCAAACAGCAGGAGTGGAAATCAGAGCTGAAGTGCCCTGGCAGAGCTGCAGTGGGAAGGAAGCATCCCCAGCCCTGCCTCTCCAGGGCTGGCTCCAGAACGGCCCCTGCTCCCTCCTCCTCCCAGGCAAGGGATGAAGGGGGAAAATAGAAACGATAGAGAACAAAGTTAGAGCCATGCTTCATAAAGCAGACCTAATTAGAAATGTCAGGTCTCATTATGAGCCAGAGCTCCACTAGACAGGAGTCCCATTACTCAGGAGAGATGTCCATGGAAGATCTGCAAGATTTCTTAAAGACGTACGCATCTTTACCCACACCACACCCAACGGGAGCGCTCTCATTAGCTGGGGTGGAGGCAGCACCAACACTGTAAAAGCCAATGCCAACTGCATTGGCACAACACTCTTTCATATATAAAATTTCTATTTCCCCCCTTCCTTCTGAAAAACTAGGTGCAATCATGCCTAAAACACCCATGCACAGCTACTACAACATAGTCAACCAGCAGTTCACAAAGGGCCCTGTTCATTCGCTATTGAAATGATTGAAAAGAGTCCATGAACAACAAAAAGGAGCAGATTTGGATTAAAAAAAAAAAAAAGTGTAAGGTTACCTTTCCTAACTCTGCATACAAGTGTCTAAAACTCTCTATCAAACCACTATCCATCCTGGTCTCCAATGAAGACCAAATATGTTTCATATTCATTGGACATTAGCATCTGCATCTAATACCAGAAACTTCCAAGGTCAAGCATCTAAAGGACTTTCTTGGTTCACTGATGAGCTCCAGAGGAAGATGGGCCAGGTCTGCCACAGGAAAAAGAGCAAGTCTGAAAGTGTAGTTGCTATAGGTTTTGCCACTCTTGAGAAAAGCAGTTCAGGTACAGTTCAATACACTGAATTAAGGTATTTCTCCCTTCCTCTATAGCTCATCATTTGTGCTAAAATTCTCCTGGCTTGACTCTGAAGGCCAACTGCAAAGCAGCAGCCATGAGCAGTTCTCCTCATGAAGATTTGGCTGCAGTGAGCTCCCTGCAGGCTACACAGGGTGTAAACCAAGCCAGGATTATTCAGGGCCGTCTGCAATTTTGGGCTTCAGGGGAATAAACAAGAAAGACACTCAAACTGCTTTGCACAATGCAACAAAAGGATTCTTTTGACTGAGCAGCAGGGCAGAATTAATTCCTTCGGCAGGCAGAAGAAACCCAGTCATTATACAGCATTTGCTGTCTTAATACTACAAAAATAGGATGCTTTTATTTATTATAGCTTGGTTTTGTTCTATTTCACATCACTCTATCTGAGCTACAAACAAAACACTTCAGCCAAACATAATGAAGGAGGAAAGCAGCCTAATGCCAGACCAAGGCCAAGCATGGACAGTGCATGAACTGTACTGGAGTAACAAATCAGCACTTGTCCACTCCTGAGTTTAGAAAAAAGGTCCTCTTCATGTCCCCAACTCACACGGCTGTAACTGCAGTTATTGTTCCACCACTGTATGTTAATAGTGGATACATCATCTGTATTACTAGGGCTTTCTCAGATGGACTTGGCAGTCTAATCTCATCCAGCCTGAAGTCAATGATTTGAATATGAAAAGCAAGTAGGTATGAGAAGACCTTCAAGCCTGCAAGCATTTGCTTTTATGTTCTCTAGAAATCAACAGGGTGCTCTTCAGTCTAGACACTTGAATAAAATCTTATGACTATGGAAGCTGCAGCTGCTGTGGTTATGCCACACATTCACCCTTCTGCAAGGGCAGGGATGCTCTTTGCCACCAGCAGGACAAACACACATCTCATGTACTTTTATTGCCCCTAAAAGCCTATCCCATAGTCCACCAGTTACCTCAGGGTGAATGCTGTGCTCAGAGGCTGCTAATTACAGCAGCCAAACTCAGTCCACTTGTTAAATCCTCAACCTGAAAACAAATCTCATCAAACAAATGAGAGCAGCTGCACAGGAATTCAAAGTGCTCCATAAGAGGTGCAAGAAATTTTGTTTCTCTCCCAAGCAGCCTTTGGCCATTGCTGAGGCTGCTGATTAAGGACAGCAATTTAATTCTAACTGGGACAGTGTTTCTATATAAAAACAGCCCAGAGCATTCATTTATAAGAAGTATCAGGAGATTACTCTCAAGAACCCAGCACCCAGCCAACACACAAAAAGGAGGAAGGGAAGGCTCTCACCCCTCCATCGCTTCTTGTGGAGACTGAACCATTTGAGGGCTTCAGGCAAAGTTTCCTACATCAAAAACACTTTTGTAATTCTTTCCATAGCAGCAGAAAGCATGTGATGCTTTCACTTGTGCTCACTGAAGTACTTTACTGTGCTTCCTCAACAAGTGTTCAAGCCAGAGTCTGTGAAATACATAAACAAACATGACCCAAATAAGCTTCATGAAATCTGCAGAATACACAACTATGGGATACTTTTTTACTCACACCAGGTTGCCAAGAACAGACCAACCTTCCTTTAGGCTATTTGAGTAATTTGTACACCCATCTCTCAGAAAACTGTTCAGAATTAAAAGGCTGACTTAAAATCACTGCTACATCCAGAACGTTTGATGTGTGTATGAACCATCCTATTGATAAATTTGTTCACAGCATCTTCGGGGGCAATTAATGACAAAGCTAACAGATCAAAACCATGAGATTTAGAGTTAGTCCTTTTATGTGAAAAGGTGACTGGAGTTAATATTGCTCCTGCCTTGACCCCTAAACTCGCTCTGACAAAATGTCTGCAAAGGAGAGCCAGCTGAGCAAAGCAGCACAGAAGATACCAGGGGACTGGCCCAGAGATTTTAGAAGACAATAATCACCGCAGATTTGAGGTTTTATTTCACAAATTAAACCAAAACTGACACTGAAAGTCATGACATAAATTGGAGGAAAATACCATGGCAGAGACAACAGCAACACTACTAAGCATTATTGCAATGTGATCACCTCTGCAGCTTTACCAGATGTCACTGCAGTTTCCATGGTGTAGGATCTTTTCCAGTTAGTATTAATTCTTCCTATGGACACTGGACTGTAGATTCATCCTTGCAACGTGTTCCAAGTTGCATGTGTTCTCTAAGACAACCGCTGAGATCCCTCAGATCCACACATTACTTGTACCAAAGAGCAAGTAGAGAACAGTCCCTACCTAAAGTTGATCTCCAGATATGCAGGATATTCATGCATTTAACCTTCAGTGCTAATGGAATTGGGCATGTTAATCTTTGCTTATGAGGTCCATACCAAACAGCATCATCTCATCATTCAGCTGCCTGCTCCTTTAGCCTACATTTTATGCATGTCTGTTGAAAATATCATGAAATGCAGCAGCAGAGTGGTTCTGCTTGGTTACACCAAAGCTTTGCCAAAAGAGCATTTCTGTGTTCATATCAAACCATCAGGGGTTAGGGAAGTGACGACACACACAATCAAAATAACTCTGGTCAACTGCTTCTTTGCAAGGGAATCCTATGGTCAAGGTGCTTTGGATTCAATCCAGAAGACACAACAGCACTAACAACGCGCACGCTTATTTTTCTTCTGACGTTTGCTACTACCACAGTACTCAACCAATGGTGATCTGGAGGTCAGACATTTCCCAACAGATAAGATCAGCTGGACTATGGCCCCAGGCTCTTCATTCCACCAGCTGATCTTTCTTTCAGAGCTGAGAAGTTCTCATGTGAAGCATGATGAAATCATCATGCTTCATTAACTGCAACAAATATGTGCTTGTTTTCTTTAGTAAGTAGTTAAGTACATTAATAATTCAACAAAATTCCAACTTTGGAAAAATAATAGATTATTCTCAGCATCTCTCTTGACCTGGGCAGAAGGAGTCTGAGCAAAAAGGTCTCAGCTGTACATGGTGACACTGTCCAGTGGTAGATGATGTAGCTCAGCGAGGAGAACCAGTCTAGGCAGTTTTTGGGGTTTTGCTCCTGGAGCTGGGAGGCATTTACTGACTGTTCACAATAACACCACACACATGCATCCCCTGCTTCCTCTGAAAATACATGTAACAATTGCCTTGGAAGAATGTTGTGTAACCATAATATTCCAAAAGGATCCAAGCCCCTACAATGAAGAACTGCCCATAAAAACAGCACAAACTGTCATATCTAGTGGCAATTCCACAGTGTTCAATTTGCTCAAGTGAATTCTACCTTCTAATCCATTACAAAAAGAAGCTGACAATTAACTCACACCTTGAGAGAGCAAATACCAATACAAAGCAAAGGTCTATACAACTCACATACTGAGAATCTCCCTAAATTGAGTCTACTACAACCAGTGCAATAAGAATTTCAACAGTACAACAGGTACACTGAATGGAGAGAAGAGGGAAGAGAAAAAGATGCAGCTTTTGCAAAGATGGCTAACAAATCCTTCCCTCTGAAAGCTAAGATGAAAGGCACAGGCTTCTGATGTACCAAAAATAAATGCAATACATGCTTCCCCCTTGTAAATTAATTCTTCACAGGTGAATAGATACAGAGCTTCTCTTTCCATTTCCACAGTCCCCTCCAGCCCCTCTGACTCCACGGATATTCCTTCTATTACAGAAATGCAGTTAAAACACAAAAATACAGGAAAGCCAGTGATGTCTCCTTTCGGCACATTCTTGGAAGTGTGATTCAACCCTAATTCAAAAGTACTTAAAGTAAATTTAAATAATCTTCCCAACCGATGCTGCAAAAGGGAAGTTAGGAAATGAAAGCCTCAATGATCACTCAAAACCATCACAGACCAGAAAGGGTGGCTAGAAATACCAGTCCTTCACCTCTCACAACCTGTTCTCTTCCCTTATATATACACACACCCTCTTCCTTCACCTCATCAAACAGATCATTTACCATATCTTATAGAAGCTTAAACTGAGCTTGATGCCACCAGGCTACAGATGCTTACAGGCTATTTTTTAAAGATACATTTTTACTGCACAATTGCTTCAGTCTCTTCACAGCATTACAAATAAATTTAACAGGCAAATATTCAGACACTAACAAACCAACCCATCCATTCCTGTGGCACATACATTAGCACTTACCTTTCCCTGTAGTCATTATCTGCGGTGCTGCTGAGGTGCTGGGGAAGAGCCCTGTGCTCTGGGAGCAGCCCTACAGTACATATCTCTCAGCAACTTCCCCACCAGCAAACTCTCCACCCTCCTAAACGACTTCTCTGTGTGACCTAGCAGATGATTGCCACCTCTCCTCCAAAATAAAAGCCTGCTCAGCATTCAGCTGAGCGCCAAGTGTCCTGCTATGCCTGCTTGCTCACATCCCTCCCTTCTAAATTTGAGACTTTAAAGTCCAGGAGGCACTAATATGGCTATTTACAAAGTTGTGTAACAGAAAGGGAGCAGAGCTCATCTTGCTCATTTACACCTTCCACAAGCATGCACTATCAGTTCATAGCACTCACTCAAACACCACTCAGACATTACTGCTCTCTCAGCCCCCAGGCAGATGTGAAGGGCTATTTCCTTGCTTTTTTTAGTGCCACAGGAAGGCTCAATGAAATGAATTTTCTATTTCCACTTGAAAAGCAGAGAACAAGCCACAAAGGAAATTAAACTGCACAAAGAGGTATGAATACAAAAAAGCACAGTGCAGTGTTTGTTGGTTCAAAACCTCTCTGTGTTATCACAGACAGTCACCCCTCCTTCCAGTCTAATTCTGCTGCTTCCATGTGTGTTGACAAACAAACAGTATCTCACCCACAGATGCATGGCAATGCTTGGCAAATATAGGTGATGTTTCCTCCTTAGAATAAACATCAAAATAGCATCAGTGACTCAGCCTGGTTACCAGCAACACACACGGATCTAGAGCAGTTCTGATTTCCATCTAATTGCCTCCAAGTTGCCAACTTCATAAATAGAATTTGTTCAGGCAACAGCGTATTTACCTTAAACAGTATCTCAAATATAGAAGTAGTTCTACTCAAGAGTAACACTGTTCCCTCTTCACAGGCTTCTGGCAACTCAAATTATCACATCTGCTATTTTAACATTATTTTAATTAACCTGCTTGCTCTTAGAGCACTGACTCACACAGGCAATTACTGAAATCACATCCTCCCCTCACCTTATCCTGTGCGAGCATCCATGGGGGAGAGATCTCACCTCCAGACTTCCAGCTTGAAGATCTCCTGCTTTGATTTCCTTGCAGCCCAAGACCACTGTCACCTCCACTATCCCTAAGCCTTGCTTTCCTGAGCAAAGTCAAAATTCAGTGTAGACAAGAATGTTGAGTCCCCTCCCTGCCCACAGGTACTGCACTGGCACAGCACTGCAGTGTCCATGCACACACCAATGTAGAAACATCTCCCTAAAACTGTGAGACTATGTAAAAATAAACAAACAAATAAGGCTTTACATCAAAGAATGCCCTATTATGATACTGAAATGATCAAGAGCACAAAAAATATTCAAATTTTTTGTTTAGCTTTCATTTGGGTCATCATTTCCCATCAGCCCCTCTCTCTCTCAGTAGGTCACTTATTTCATTCTTAATCTGTCCTGAAATTTAACTATAAAGTCTCCTGGAGTCCAGGTCTGATCCAAAGTCAACTCAAATCCATGGTAAAACTGCATGCTTTAGGTTCAGGTCCTTCTAGACATAATACCAAGGAAATCCATGCAGCATGAATTTCTTGGAGCCTGTTTATGTTCGATAGCATCCCTCTGTATCACATCCAACTAAAGATCATCACATAATGCCACACAAAGACAGCAGCTGACTAGCTGGCAATTATTGGCTCTTTCATGCTGAAAATGTATTTGTCCCAGGGGAATAAGGCATCTGCATAATTAGCAAAAGCAGTTACACAAAAATAATTAGCTTGCTGAAAGCCCAAAGGGGGGAAAACTATAATTTTTGCTTCAAGAGGCTGACTAATTATATGGCAAATAACAAAACAGAGATGCACTGAGAATCATCGAGAAATCCAACATGGATTTTAACTTCATATCCTAGCTATAAGGGCTGCTGGTAGCCTAGCAACAAGCAGCATAGTTCAGCATGCTGAACTATGACTTAATGAAACACCTCACATTACTATGCCAACCTCCCCCACCCTGCTATGCATCTCATTCTTGTACTACTAAACAATAAACACAAAGCCTGGCCAAAAAAATCGTCAAGCAATTCAAGATGAACTCAAAGAAGCACTAATAGACCACGCTATAGAGAAATAACACATATGAGGGACCTGGGGAGGGACTTTTTAGGATGTTGAGAAGTGGTAGGACTAGGGGGAATGGGTCAAAACTAGAGGTGGGTAGATTCAGATGAGACATTAGGAAGAAGTTCTTCCCCATGAGGGTGGGGAGACACTGGAACAGGTTGCCCAGAGAGGAGGTGGAAGACCCATCCCTGGAAATTTTGAAGGCCAGGCTGGATGGGGCTCTGAGCAACCTGCTCTAGTGGGAAATGTCCCTGCCCATGGCAGGGGAGTTGGAATTAGATGGTCTTTAAGGTCCCTTCCAACCCTGACAATTCTATGATTCTATGATTATTTTCATAGACTTAATATTCTGACTAGAGTTGATTCATTAGATTTATTTGTGGGTTCAGAAAACGCTCTATTATTTTAAGCTCTTTTTTTAGTAGACTGAATAAGATTTCTGTTTGTTTGTGTCTTGGGAACCACTAGTTAAGAAATCTTTAGCAACTTAGTGCATACTCACTAATCTCCAAATTAATCCTGATACACGAACAATGCTGCTTCAGTGACTTTCTTTTACTTGAACCCCCATCAGGCTGGTAGAGGAAACTTATCCCAAACAGTAGCCTTGGAGCTGAGAGACCAGTTTTAGTCATCGTTCTTCTGTGACCAGTTCTTATGCAATATTTCACCACTTCAGAAGCCACAGTTGCTTCCCACCTGCCCAGTACCTTTATGTTCTGCAGTAAGTCAGGTTTGACAACCACTTTCAAGCCTTGTAGTTAGCACAGGACCAGGGCTCAGTTATGAGAGGCACTTTAGCCAACAGTTTGCTCTTTGTTACCCACCAGAAAAGTACAGATTGACCATATTCACCACGAGACCACAAAAAAAAACCCCTTAGTCTTGATCCTTGCTAGCGAGCTGGGAAGTTGTGATACAGCTTCAGTCAACCTTTCCATTTCAGAGCACTCCTTAACCCTGAACAAGAGAAAGCCTTTCCAAAGGGGCAAAGTGCTGGTTTTCAGGCAGGTCCCTTCTGCAGCCAACACGGGGAGCAGCTCAGGGCAGAAAGCCCCAGGTGAAGGAGCCGACGCTGCTCCTTCCACGGTGCCATTTTACGCTGACAGGGGTTACAGACTGGGCCTGCATGAACGTTTCCAGTCTGCCTCCCAAACCCCTGGGACGCTCACGCAGCCTGTGCAGAGCCAGAAATAGCATGTGCTAGCTACAGAGAGGGACTAACACCAGCCTTTAAGGCACCATATTGCCTGAAGTCATCTGATCCAGGCCGTGGAACATGAAGGTTAAAGCGTTAGTGGCGTATTCGCCTGGTAGAGTTACAATCTAGAAGGAGCTGTATTAACAGTAACAGAGAGACACCTTCCCAATCAATAGCTCACCCTGCCAGGCTCAGAGGACTAACGAGACTGAACAGCTATTTCCTGAGCCAGGCAAATCTTCGGGGTGAGCAATATTTATCGTCATCTTCCCCGGTGATTCTGACAACTGCTCAAGTGTCACCTTTGTTCAGAAGCTGCAGGAGGCCACAGGGACATTGGAAACCCCACAAGCTTCGCTTGTCCTCAGGCCATAATAAACTTGTGACTATGGGTGCAGATAAACCTCCTCCACTGGCTTCCACAGCCTCAAGAGATAAACCGAAAGCTGCACAGAGCTGTTGACACATTAGATATGGTGAGCATGTGGGCTCTATTTGTGCTGTGCTTGGAGGGCAAGGAAGAAGCAACAAGCCAGCTCATAGCACTGTGGGAAATGGAATCCTCCCCTTAAACACACACACAAAGATATTAACAACTAATGTGCCCATTATTAGCTTCACAAATGAGAACTGCTTTAAAATTTACTCATGCAGCCACAGATTTATCGTCAGGGAGGATGAAAAGGTTCTGGCAGAGGAATGGGAGATCCCATCCCTTCTATACCTTGCTCTGACCCCTCAATACTCCTCCATTGTCTCTCACTTGCTTTCCCCCAGGCTGCTTTTCGGTCTCAGTGCTCACACTGCAGTTCTCCTCCCTCAAATTTCCTAACTCACACACTCTAGGGATTGCATCCAGCCACAGCACCAGCAAGGACAGTGAGCCCTGAGCAGCTCAAGTTAAGCAGAGTGAGGAAAATGGGAGTACTTGTGTCTGCAAGCACAAAAAGCCTGTCAATGGAGTCAAGGACACAAGACAGGGTGTGTAATGTCTTCGGTACTGCATGTGCAAAAAAGTTAAACCTTCATATCCCCCAAAACAGTGACAGAGAAAAGTGTATTTAAAAAAAGGAAAACAAAACTTCGTGGAGTCTAAAACCAGCAGATTTCATACACAGATGTTCTACTTGCACTTAGGGAAAAAAATTGTTCCTATAAAATCCTTCCTTGGCAATTTTAAAAGAGATGGTTTGCTTTCTTGAAAAGGGATGGCATTAAGAATGGTCTGCCCAGAAGACATTGTCCCATCTTGCTTCTTTTCATGTTTTCCATGGTGTCAGCCAGCAGCCTTAGATCATATCACAGCATGCACTAGGATGTTCAGTCTAGAGATCAGAACCAGCTCTCAAAGCCAAGGATTAGCAAGTGATGTCTCTGGGATGTGTAGATGCTAAGATGACTGCACAGCTAAAACTTGCATTGTAAATAAATCAACTCTACTTTCTTGCTCTTTACTAAAATTTATTCTTACATATATCTCAGTTATTTAATACTAAATAATCAGTTGCTACACACCCATTTTTCTACTAAAATCATCTTCATCCGGATTAGAACACCCCCTCTGTAAACTTAGCTTAAATTTGGCTAGGGACACATTAAGCTCCAAAATCTTTCCCCCTTCCCCTAGAGAATTAACTCAACAGAAATCCCACAGTCATCATCCCACCACAGCAGTTGTTTAAAAAGACCACGCAGCAATAGAGCTCACTGGAGAGCACAAATCTGCCTCCTCAAAATGCAGACAACAGCAATCAACACAATACAACAACATATCAAATTAACTTTCTCTTTTTGGAAAGCACATTTGATTTCACTACTAACAAAACAAAAATCCTACCTTAGCCCAGCTAAGGGGAAAGTAAAGAAGTTACATCAGCAGTAAGCTTGTTCCAGTTTGCATTAGGATTTCAGAACAAACACCTGGAGGTTGCAAACCTTAAGATGTTTGCTAAGGGATTAAATATTTACTCTCCTCCTTTTAAAAAAGCACAAGGACATTTGTTTCCCAGCTGCACTTTTTTGCCACCAAGCCTCATCTACCTCTGCAGCCAACATTTTCCTATATTATGAAAAAGGGTAATTTTAACCCATTCCACCACAAATCTGCACTAGGTCTTCCTCATTCCCAAACATACAGGAGAATATCACATCACATTTCTAATAGTACAAAATACAACTTCAGGATCTTCAAATAAGACAATTTAATTTTTTCTTATGGGGATGAAGTTTACTGTATTTTAAAATGAATATTGCAAGAAGAATGGTGCCTAGAAGTGAAAAACTTTTTTTTCTTCCAATTTGGAAGAGCAGAGACCTCTCTGCTCTCTTGGATTCCAAAAGCATGGTGAGAAAGATTGGGGATATCATCTCTCTTGCTCTTGGCCTTGTGGAGGGTGTGAGCTTGATAGGAACCTGCAGCACTGAACCCGTGTTCTTCATCTCTGCTCTACTCAGCTGTTGGCAGAAAGATTAATTTCCTCATCAAGAATTCTCTCAAAAAAATCTATTCTTTAAAAATGACTGATATTTCCTAAAAATACTTTCTAGCTCATAAGCTTATCTGTAAGAAAAGCAGTAATAACCACTTGTTTTTAAAGTAAGCAAATACTAGTTTCAGACAAGAAAAACAGAACTAAGGCTCTGATAAGGATCTTTGACTATATCTCATAAACATACAAAGTGCATCAACTTAGGAACTGCAAAATACAATTCCTAAACTATGTGGCCTTTAAATGGAACACTACTCCATTAATATGTACACCTTCTGTGCTATTTGAGGCATTAAATTCAAAAGGCTTCTTCTCTTAAATTACTATTTAATTTTCCTTATAAACTATTTAAGCAAAGATGCCCAAGGACTTGAGAAGATGCATTTCTCTAATGAAACTCAAGAGGAAAACAAGTACATCTCCAACACCACCTTCCATTCTTGAAACTCAAGCTTTATTCTCCTCCTGATGCCATTAGCAAGACAGTAGAATAACTAAATATCCATTTTGTTTACCACAAAAAGCTATGTCTATAATCAAGGCCAACTGCAGGAGCTTCAACAAGGCCAAGAGCCAGGTCCTGCACTTGGGGCACAACCACCCCCTGCAATGCTACAGTCTTGGGGAAGAGTGGCTGGAGAGTGCCCAGCAGAAAGGGACCTGGGGGTACTGATTGACAACTGGCTGAACATGAGCCAGCAGTGTGCCCAGGTGGCCAAGGCCAACAGCATCCTGGCTTGTGTCAGAAATAGTGTGGCCAGCAAGACTAGAGAAGTGATTGTCCCATTGTACTCAGCACTGGTGAGTCCACACCTCAAGTACTGGGTTCAGTTTTGGGCCCCTCACCACAAGAAGGACATTGAGGTGCTGGAGTATGTCCAAAGAAGGGCAACAAAGTTGGTGAAGGGTCTAGGGCACAGGTCTTGTGAGGAGCAGCTGAGGGAACTGGGGCTGTTCAGCCTGGAGAAAAGGAGATCTTATCACTTTCTACAACCACCTGTAGAGAGGTCAGTGCTGGTCTCTTCTCCAATATAACAAGCAATAAGACAAGAGGAAATGGCCTCAAGTTACGCCAGGGGAAGTTTAGGTTGGATATTAGGAGAAATTTCTTCACTGAAAAGAGTTGTAAAGCCCTAGAACAGGCTGTCCAGAGAAGTGGTTGAACCACCATCCCTGGACGTGTTTAAAAGTCCTGTAGATATGGTGCTCAGGGACATGGTTTAGCAGTGGACTTGGTAGAGTTAGAATAATGGCTGGACTTGATGATCTTGAAGGTCTTTTCTAACCTATGATTCTCTATTTCTGAACAATCACCCATAGTTGTTCACCCTACCAGAGTGCTTGCTCTGTGTCCATTTGGATGTTTCATGAACTGAAAATTGCTAAAAACCCCAAAAAGAGAATACAAGTCCTTCTACTCACCACCTGAACTCTGGATCATGTTTCCAGATTTTTGGACTTCATCGAATTTTGTAAAAATTACATTCAACCTGTTTGAAAGTTAAAGAAATACACTATGAACAGCTGAATTTAATTTTGAAGAATCATTAATTTACGATATTACGAAACAAATTTTGCTTCGCTCACATCACTGGGAGCACTGTCCAAAATGTCAGTGTGGAGGGAAGTTATTTTAAAATTAAAAAGATATCACAACATGCAACAGCTGTTAAGAAAAAATGAGAAGCAATTGATACTCCAGAAGTGTAAGAGATAACTAGAAATATTACATTACCACAGATGTGACACGTTTAACTGTAAGATGCATTTCCAGTTCATTACCACTTTGCTTATCTGAACTATTTGCAGAAATACCACAAAAAACACCCCTAAAAAAACCAGCTTAACATAACATTTCTCTTTGGCTCTTGATGCTTCTTTCCCATTCATGTCACAGGCCTGGTGGAGCAGAAGATGCTTATCACATCTCATTATTCTTTCCCAGGGAGTTTATTACTTTAACCCACATTGTGGCAGCAGATGTTTTCACTGGAGAACAAGAGGCAATGGTCCTGCCTCCCTCTGCGTGCACCCCACCTCTAACAACCTCTTCACTCCTGTGTGGGCACTCACAAGCTGCCCTCTGCTCCATCCTCAGGTCTGACCTCCACCCTATGCACTGGAGGTTGTGGAAAGATGCAGAAGAGCTTCTTACCAAACCTGAAGCAGCAGAAGAGGAAGGACAGGGCTTTGGTTTTGGTGTGTTTTGGTTTTTTTTAAATAAAGCCTCAGAACTGATTGACTGTGGGTTGGTTTTTCTTCCCCTTCATGACAGCCTTTAAGTTGCATAAACACAGACTGCTCTGAAGTGTCCTCTCTGCACATGCAGAACATACAGAATATATACCACATTAAATCTTAAATCAGTTAACTACACACCTGTAATAATTTTATTGGTTTTCCAAAGATGCTGTGACAAAAGTACAGGATCCACATTAAGTAAAACCTGAGTGTTTGTAGGACAAAAAAAAAAAAAAAAACCTAATCCCTGATCCCAGGAAAAGGTTCAATCATGCAGCTCCTGAAGCCTTCTAAAGGAAGGCAGGGAATAAAAGCAGCACAAAAATAGTGAAGCCATAAGGACATTCTCAACTTACCGAGATTGGGGTAATCCTTTTTTACTGAGATCAGCCCTTACACGCTCACCAACGTGTCTGTAAATTTCCACAAGGCTGTTTATTGCTGCATCTCGAACCTGGATGGGAGGTGAGAGAAATAAATCATCTTTATAACTGAAATAAGTAAACTTCTGCTCTACCTTGGAGAAAGAAATTTGCATATTTCTCAGCAATGATGTTTTTCATAAGGACACATTTCTCAGCTCAGCTGCCTTTGCCAAACTCAACCCATTGTGTGCAACAGGTATTGGATCAAAAAAGCAAGAAGAGACACAAATAGGCCTTATAATGCTAGGACATTATAAACCAAACTGATTTTTAATGCCATCTGACAAACTTATGTTTGTGTGTCAATAAAATATGGAGAGAGAAACAACCAATCACCCAAGTCACCGTGAATTTTACATATTTTCCAAACTGATCTGCAAGAAATTGCTGAGCACATCCTTCCCTCTGCCCAGCAGAAGTGTCAAAAATCTGATTAAAGTGTCACCTTTCTGTACTGAACCTCCTTCCTGCAGGCAGAGAAGCTAAACTATCTGCTCTGCCTACAGAAATCTCTACAGAGCCATGCATTTCTCCTCAGAAGATGGCCTGGCAGCTACCCAAGCACCTGCACATATCAGGGACACCAGCTCTGCCATATCCCCAGCTGCCATCGTGTCCTCTCCAGCCACAGCACCCAGTGCAGCTGACCATGGAGCTCCTCACCCCGTGGTCTGCAAGGATTGCCTGGGTGCAGCAAGTTAATGGGAGTATGGCTGCAGGACTGGGTAAATCCCACATTGGGCAAGGCAAGGAGCTCCTGCTATTATACTTGCTTTGATCTACCACAGCAATAACAAAGCTTTAACACTCAATTTTGAGAAAATACTCATAGTTTAAATATAATTGTCACACCAGATGCTCACTGGGTTACACAAGCTCTTCAACTGCATTAGTTAAGAACAACAAAAAGTTTAAAAACACTCGTTCTGGGAAGGGCAGTAACCAAACAGCTTCTATGTCCACAACAAAAGGGATAAACGCTGCACTTGACCTGGATCTGTGCTTCTCCATCACCTCTCACCAAGAGAGGGCAGCAGTGACCGAGCATCAGGTCTCCCAGAGCTGAGAAAGCTCTGACAGCACAAAAGCAGCCCCAGGGGAGCCCAGCACCAGCCCCTACCCCAGGACAGGTGCTGTTCGACCAGGAGCCACTTGCACAGTGGTTTGTGTCTGGGACACCAGACCCAGGATAAGGAGCTGGAGTTCAGCCTCGTTTCCCAGTGCCAGAGTCCTAAACCCAGTGTCCCAAACACAGTGTCCCCTCAAAGACCAACAGCTTGCTCAGCTGAGCTCTGCCTCACAACTACAAAGGACCCTGAACATTAAACTTCCTTCAGAACTTCTCACTCTTCCTTCCAGCTAAATGCTCTGGACCCAGATCACGTGTATGTGTCACACATGCTAGGAGGGCGACAGGGATATTAAAAATACTGCTAAAACCCATGTTATATGACATTAGTTTGAACCCTGCTTCCCCATCCTCTTCTTCTCACTAACCTCACATACTTGCACCTGATTCCAGATTGGGTTCTGTCCAGAGCGGGACAAAAAGCATGTAGAAGTGACATATTTTCAGCATGTATTTGAATTTGTTTTGCATTGGTGATTTAAGGAATCTGTACAGCTTCCATTCCTTATTCAGGATCTCCCTGTACAACTTCTGGCAGTGCATGTGGTCAGGCTGTCCAACTGGTCCCATTTGCTCTCCCTGCCCTGACTGGTTCTTCTCTGAAGGTGAAGGGTGCTGCATGGAGCCCGGAGGGACCCCTGCAGCCTCCCCTGCACTGGGGCTGTAAGGCACAGGAGCTCCCTTCCCACAAAGGTTTCCAGCTCTGTTCACTTCACCTGCAAATTCATGTTGTTCTGTTGAACTCTTGGAATAATTGCTATGCTGGTTTAGGAGTGCTTCAAATTAAACTTCTTCAAAACCAGCCAAGGGCTCTTCGTGAACAGCATTGTGCAGAGTTCACCACCAGCAGCACAATTAAGTAATTTATGAGCCAGAACACAGAGCCCCACGCTACTCGACAAGGCAATCAGCACAACTTTGAGAAGTGACTCCCACCCAGAGCTTACCTGGCTGTTTGGATCTCCAAGTAAGTTACATATATGTGGCACTATCTTACTCAGCGTTAAACTCTGAGCTCCAGATCTGGGAATAAAGAACAAAAAGACACTGCTGTGAGTTTCAAAGCAGGACTGTGCATAATGTAGGTTTGCAGGAGGTTCTGACTTACGCATTGAGTGTTGCAATAAGGCAGAGGCAAATCCCTTCTCTTGTCCGGAAATTCTTGTGTTTGAATCCTCCCAGCATCCTGTCCCACACGTACTGGGGAAGGCAGAAAACAAGGTGAGACAGGAAAAAAGGAGGCAGGGGAAGAGATAGATTCTTTCTTCCAGCAGACATACACAGTAACATCTCTGGAGCTTAAATATAAGCTCCATATCCATCCAAGCAGAATAAGACCAGAAGACACTTTTAGGTCTGACTAGTTCTTTGTTCTGTGCTGACTTGATGGTAACTCCCCACTAGGTGAAAGCAAGTGCCATCCAAAGACCCAGAACTACTCCTCTGACATCCATCCATCCCATCCTTGGGAAATCCACTCACACTCCCACGTGTATCCTGCCATGCAACAGCATCCTCAAGTGAAGTGAGGATCTCATAAAAAGGCACAGGGAGATAAAGCCACTTCAGATAGAGCCACAGGAGAAAACCCTCTGACTGAAAAAAAACCCTTCTCCTTTCTAGGCAGCCAGTCACTCACACTGCAAAGGGCTGCTGAGCATACCTGAGGGTTAGCAGCTTGTTCCATGATCTTCAGCAGCAAGGTCTGATCCTGCTCCCTCACGGAGTCCTTAGAGTCTCCCAGCCTATCAAGTAAACTTGGCAGCACTGAGGAAAGAAAACAGGAACACCCAAATCCCTCAGAAGAAAGCTGAGCTATCACTGTGGCTCAGCCCCTCTGTTTTCCCCCTGCTCAATGGAGGGACCAGTAGATCCTGAAACCACCAAGAGCCTCCCCAGTGCTCTCCTGGGGAGGAAGAAGGCTTTGTGTACAGCAGCCAGAGCAGATGCCAACAGAGCAATGGTGGCACCACACGTACACACACACAGACCCCTTACCTGTGCCAATCTGGGCCTTGAAGCGATCTTGCAAGCGGGACACGAGCGCGGACAGGATGTCAATCCCCAGGAGAACCACCTGCAAGCACAGGACACGGGGTGTTTCAGCAGGTGGCCCTGGGCACCCAGCTCGGCCGAGGCACCCATGGTGGGAGCGCCGGCACACGCTGCCCGGGGAGAAGGTCCCTTCCCACCCCCACCAGTGGCACCGCTCAGGTAACAGGGTCACACAGACACACACAACTCTGCCTTGCGTGGCTTCTGACAGACAAGCTGGGTGGTTTACAGCAGGAACCTCCCCAAGTTCTTCCTCCCTGGGATATTTACAAGCCAGAATTTATTGCCAAGAATTTGTCAAAGCCAACAACTGTAATCATCGCTCAATGGTAACTTCGTACATGTATATGTGCAAGGTATACATACCATATACATAACAATTTCAGTATTCGCTGTAACTACCATTTTAATTAACTGCAATTATTACACTTCTAATTAGAAAATATGTGCACTAACAGCTGCTTAATTATTCTCTTGCAGAAAGTAAGCCCAGCACTACCACGGCATAGCTGAAGCCCAGGGGAAGGTTCCTTGTTCAAGAGGAGCTTCAGCACAGGCTGCAGACCAGAAACCCCATCATATACTAAATATACCATATAGCTTGTATACTCAACTTGGTAAAACCCTATAGATCATGATGCTTCTGCAAGAGATGGCTCCCCTAAGTTTTTAGGGAAGCGCTGAGGTTAGTAATCCAGGCAGTGTTACAGACAGCCCCGCTCCCTGCGGACGGAGGCTGCTCGTACATACACATACATAGGGACCTATAGATCCATAGGTTTGCACAGGCGAGGCAGCTGTGCCGAGCAGCGCCGCGGGCAGCCGGCAGGGGGCGCGCTCCGTCACTGTCGCCGCCGCGCGGAGCGGCTGGCCAGCCCCCTATGCAAATCACCTCCCTGCAGGCGCGGAGCACTCTGGGTAGCGCCGCCACAGACCACCAGAAGGCTTCCACCGGAGCCGCGGGCGAGCCAGAAACGCCGCTCTCTGTGCCGTGCCCGAGCGGAGCGCGGCCCCTCGCCGGGCGGTGGGGGAGGCGGTCCCGGTGGCGTGCCTACCCACCCTCGCCGGGACCTAGGGCGCGGTGAGCTCTCCCCTAGCGGCGGCGTGGGGGAGGACCCGTTAACCGTCCTTATCTGGGGGTGCGCGGCTGCCCGATGAGCGCGTGGCGAGGACAGCCCTGCTGACGCCTTAAACAACACACCGGCGCCCGCCTTGTGCGCGGCGCAATTTTTGGAACCTCGCACCGCGGCTCTTGCCCGGCGCGTTCCCAACCACCGTTGTTTGTTCCCCGCTCTGGCTGAGCCTGCTCCGGCAGCGCTACGCTGTGCGCAGTGCCGAGCTGCGGGCGTGCCCACTCGCCTCCCTACCCCCCAGTGACAGAACCCCCACATTACCTGCCGCGCCTGCTCCGCACACCCGCGGTCGGTCCGCACACCACCCGAGCTTCCCATCCCTGTGGATTCCTCCCGGTCCGGCCCGGCGGCAGCAGCAGCAGCAGCTCTGGGCTGCGTGTGGGGGAAACGACCTGAGCCGCGGCCACTCTCCCAGAAAGACACTTCCTAAGACAAGCGTGAAGCCCTGGCTGCCCCCAGTGCACCACTGCACCTTCTCCGAGCAGCTCCCGCAGTTCTCTCCCGTCAGTGTCATTGTTTTAACCCAGCATCATTTGCAGCACGCCGACACGATCTACATCTATTCATACGCCAAAGGAGAATTCTCCTCGTGCTCTATAAGCCGTGTTTGGTTTCCACATTCACCTCGCATACCGGGTTCAATCTGCCATCGACTCTGCTCAGTCAGCTCCAGCCGCCCCGAGCCCCCGGGCTCCTCCCGGCCGGGGCACGGCCGCAGGAGCCCCAGCGACAGGACGGGGTTTAGATCCCCATTAGCCGAGAAATGCTTTTAAGGCAAGTCCCTGGGACTCTGAATGCCCATCATCATTCACAGCTGTCTGATCGGAGCCCCATCAGAGCACAGCCCGGGCAGAGGAGTGTGCAATTCCCGAGTGTGCCCGGGGACACGGGGTCCCGGGAGAGGACGGGATCCATCTCCTCTGCAAACTGCCTGCGAGCTGGGAGAGCGAGGGGAACTCATCACTCATCATGAAAGGAAACACTCCACAGTGCAAACACAGCCAGTTACCCTGCAGCTCACCCCCAGGACCAGGCAGGAGGCATGAGCTAAGCCTTAAGACTTCTTGCTGTTGTGTGTATAGAAAAGGAGAGGTCATCAGCACAGTGATTACAGGGGTGGCTTGGACAGCTGCTGAGGAAGCCACGGGGTTGACCAGGTGGCCATGCTGGATTCATTTATCAACCCTGATGTGCCACCTGCCTCCAGCTGCTGAAGGTCAGAGGTAGAAAGTTGAAATTATGCATGGATTGAGATCCAACTGATCCATTCGAGCCACAGATAACAGAAAACCCAGAGCATGACTGACAAAATGAACAAGGAATGAACTGAATTCCGGCCCTTGTTGCATTTGACTGACTGCACTGAAGAGCTCACCCCAGCTTACCACCCAAGCAGTTACTTGGGCTCTGCTTGACCAGGAGGAACCTCGGGAGCAGGGACACTGTCACGCAGGATCAGAGCAGTGATGGGCCCTGTCAGCAGCCACCCCATCACTGTGATCCTGCAGCACACCCCTCCTGGGGAGCCAGCCGGCAGGCACTGCTCCATAGTGAGGCACAGGAAGGGCAGCTCTCCATCCAAAACTCCAGATAACACTGGAGTGCCAGTAACTACAGAGCTATTCCAGGCCTTTACATCAGCACAGGTCTTGCTTTGTGCTCCAAGCAAGGTAGGACTCAGCTCAGCAGTAGCTCTAGTAGCACAGAGGCCTCAGCCTTCAACTAAGAAAATACCAAGTCAGCACCTGCTCCTTTTAGCTCTTTGCTTTTATAAGCCCCCAAGAGAGTGATCTCGGTTCTCCCAAGCACCCAGTGGCACAGCCCTAGGTCTGTGGCTCTGCAGCTTTGCTCATTTGACTCTTGAGGTTCCCTGTGACAGTCAATAAAGCAATTTATGCCATCCAGTATTCAGCTCAATCGGCATATGCTGCTGCTTTGTAATGCCTCAGAGTGCTTTTCTACCTCCTGCCAACTGCCAGGCCTCAAGGCACTATCATTCCCAGTAAACTAGATTCTTGTTAGTTCCTGGGATGCAACACAGTTTTTCCCAATACAGAAAATACTTTTGTTTTGTTCTAAGAGGTCATCAAAGAACTCAAAGCATCTGTCCTTTAATTCCTGGGCAGTGTTGAAAGGCCTTCAGGCAGCTCCACATATCAGAGAGCAGCCAGCCTAACATCTGCTCTAACAGTGAATGCTCACCAAGCATGGCAGACAAGTAAATGCATCCAACACAGCCTAAAACAAGACACCCCTAAATGCACTCCCATAAAAGGCCAAGCAAGCTGTGCGATCCATACCAGTGACCCAGCAGAGTGACCAGAGTGAATCACAGCCCGGGGCTGCCCCGACAGCCTGCACTAACACGGCAGCTCTGGACTGCAGCAGGGAACAGATGAGCCTCTTCCCCCACTCTGCCACATGCAGTGGAGATGTGGTGGCTGCTGCAAGAACCTTTATCCCATGTCTCTTGCAGGGAGTCTGCAATAGGCTGAGCAGCATATCCTCACAGGCTGGTTCCATTCTGCTGGCATCCTGCTAGACCTTCCACACCTGGCAGCCTGGGACCCAAATGGGAATGCTGGAGATACAGTCTCTGCCTCAGCTGCACCACCAGCTTGCTTCATGTCCACTCATCTCCAACACCACAGTGACAACAGCTTGGCTATTTCACTTCAGAGGCTGTGAGGTTTGCCCTGGAGAAGGGCACCCAAGACCAAGCAAGAGCTAATGTTAGCTGGTATTTGCAAATTTAAGTGTTGAAGTCAGGTACATATTTCAGGTGGACACAGCAATAATACAACTCCTGATAGACAGAGAAACATGCAAGTTAGCCCATGAAACACTGCCCAAGTAGAACCACATCTACCCTGGGGGTGTCCATTTCCTCCTGCTGGACCATTTCATGGTCCAAGGAAGGATCACATATGCAACAGCAACACGAGGACACCGCCCCAGCCCAACAATCCTAGTACAGACATGGGTCCTGTACAACACAATTTGCAAAACCAACACCAGCAAACAAGAAGGTACCATCAGTAGCACAACTGGTTTTACTGGCGTGACTACAAGCTGTGGTCAAAGAGCTGGACAGGGGGAAGACTTGAAATAGTTACTCCTGGATTCTTATCCATAAGATACCATGCATTGCATCACAGACACCACCTTCAAAATCCACAATTTTGGATGCTGGGCCGTGGATTTGCCATTCAATACAGCAATGCCTCAAGAGACTGGTTACTTGGCTTTAATATATAAGTTTTTCCATCAGAACATGGACCATAATCTCTTGGAGGAGCTTCCTGAAGGAAAAAAAAAAATCTCATCATCTACACACAGATTTCTAAATTTCCTTAATCTCACAGATTTAACTAATTAATGTAGGAATTCAGGAATTTAAATTTCCAAACAGAGCAACCTTAAAGTGACTCTTCTTCTGTTTTAAGATACTGATGAGAGGCCACACATCTGCCTGTGCTCAGTGCAACTGAAGGGGTGAGTTCCAAATAATAACAAATTCACCCTCTTCGCAGAGAATCTTCATCAGTCCTTGAGTGGTTGCACATAACCATGATGAGAAGGAGCAGCATGTAACCACTGGGCTCTGTCCAAGGGAATCACAAGTTGCAGAATCACTGCTGTGGAGCACAGGTGGCTTTTCTAGCCTGAGCAAGGTCAAAGCTTCAGCCATCACAGCAGGTAAATCACTACTGACACAAACTACTGTCCATGCTCAATCTCCAATGAAGCAGCACTCCTGGTAAAATATTCAGGAGATTTTTCAGTTGAAGGCAGAGTCCCAATTTAAATCATACTTTGGTTCCTCACCACAGAGCAGCTAAATCTCAAACACTGACACTATTCTGTACATTTCCACTGTCCCCAGCTGAGCACTTCCACTTACAGCCAGGTCCTCAGGCAGTGAGGGAAAATGGGTGCAGCTCTGTGAGCACAGATGAGATCATGCCCATGTGTGTGAGCTGGAGATCAGGCCCACCACATCCCTGAACGGGCCTGCAGCTTTGGTGACAAGCTGCCTCTCAGGAGCTGAAGGCAAAGTGAAGCATCATACAATGAGTGCGTGCTAGGATCTCTCTTACAGGAAAGCAACAAGAATGTGTCAGAGAAAGGAAAAACACCATTTTGCAAGGCCCTGCTTCATTTTTCATGGGAAAACCAAGTCTTTATTATGGCAACTAGTAAATCACTAGTGTAGTGATGTGCCTTACTAACAGACCAGGTGAGTTTACCTAATAAGTATTCTCCCCTCCATTAGAAGCAAAAGCCCACTACAGTGAACAGAGAGAAATCATACTGGCAATTCACCCTTAGGCAGAACTCTATTAGCTGGAGCACCTCAGGGCTCCTAGCACAGAAACACTGACACCTACTCCCTCTCTTAACACCTACAGAAATAGAAAGCATTCAGCACATAAAAACTGAAGCAGAAGTGCTTCTGAAAATTTAGACAGCATCTGGAAAAAACAAGGCAAGCACAACTTAGCAGATAATCACCAACAGCCCTCTCTGCTCCCTTAGGGCTCATGAAGAGTAGTGAGAATTGTGAAAATGCTCAAATATCCAGCTACCCTCTCCTGACCACTAGTTTCCACACTTCTGAACATCTGCACTTCCAGATTAAGCCATTCAATGTAAGATTTTATGAGGAACAGCAAATCCTGCAAAGCAGTGATGACAGGCCACATGGACAGCCTCATGAGAAGGACACCAAACAGCCAAGGCTCACCAGCCTCTGGTAACATGAAAAAAAGCTGGGATCTCTCAGGGAGGTTGAGCAGCCACTGTGGTGAGAAGCTGACAGAAGCTGACTTGAGTAGGGTAGAGGGTAGTTACCAAATACTGACAACTTTCTAGATCATAGCTAATGAAGCTTTTTTTCTTGCCTTGGTTGGGAACAAAAGAACACATGCAATTAAGAGTGCAACAACATTTTCAGTAGCCACAGACTTTACAAAGCTCTAGAAACACCCTAAGAGCTGAAGGTTCCACAGCTGCTCCCAGCCCTGAGCAGTTAAGACAGTTTGCTCAGCATCTACCATACACTCCTACACCCTTGAGAGGAGCCTACAGACATAATCCACGACAGTCTAATAGCACAACAATGAAGAACTCCATTAAGAAGAGGAGAAGAAAGGTCCAGGATGATTTTATTAGCTGCTGGAACACAGACAATAGCCCAAGTAAGTGAAAAGATGGATGCCAGGTAGAGGAAGGAGCCACAGGTGCCAGGAGGGAATTCTTCCTCCACACAGGAAGACATCACACTTCAGAAGGAATCCAATTCCTACAAAGCTGCTCTTTTAGCCCACTGAAATATTTTCACACAGAAGAGACCGTAAGAGCTGAAGCTCTGACCAGCTAGCCACATGGAAAGACTTTAACAATCTCTTAACACAAGGGCAATGGCTTCTACATCCTGCCTCAATTCCAGCTTCAGTGATTACAAAATCCCTGCCTGGAATTCCCCCTCAGTTTCTGCCTGAAAAGTCCTTTCTTCACTTTCCATTGCTAAGAACTGATGGAAAGTGCTGCTAGCACTGCAGTGCTCCAACAGCCATGTAAATAAGCAACTGATTTTATAGCCCCCAAAGATCCCAGAAGGTGTGACTCTTTAGAAAGAACAGCACAAAGTGCTATGTTGGAGAGTGCAGTTGGTGAAAGTCAGGCTACACTTAACCACAGCAAGTGAAAGAGGCTCTTTATGTTCTTCTCACCTGCAACCACAAGACAATATAAATTTGCAGCCAGAGAAAATTGCCTCTTGATACAGACATACCCCATAAGATGAGGCTAGGATAGAGCTGTTTATCTCAGCAGCAAACACAACAGCTTAGAAACAAGAGAACTTAAGCAAAGCTTTCCATAAAACAACCAACCAAATCAAAAAACCACACACACCCCAAAAAAACCAAACAAAAAACCAGAAACATGCTCTTGCTGCATGTCCTGCAGATCTCCAGGCAAGTTTTACATATGACAGACCCAACAAGTGCTGTCCATAATTCAAGGACAGTTTTTCCAGTGCCCAGCATCAAAAGAGGAGATGATTTCAAAACTTCATGTGATAAAACTAAAACTCAGGTTTTCAAGAGATTTCAGAACTAAGACTCCAATACATAAAGGAAAGAACCAAGTGTGCTGAGAAGCGCAATAAAAACCAACCTCTGGGACTAGGCAGCATCATTTTCAAGTATAAAAGATCTCTCAAAACATGCTGACCTTCTCTGCTGGACCTACACCTTCTGCTCCCATCCCCTTAGGTCTGGTGAAGCTCCAGTCACCCCTGCAGTCTTAGCAAGCACTACCCTCAAGGCAAGTCTTCAGCAGCAATCACAACATCTTTCTTCACAGATGAGCCTTACAGAGAAGGCAGTGCATCCCAAACATCTCTCTGACCCATTCAGGAAAGCCCAGAGGATGACTCTTAGAGGCATGGGTTAAAATACTTCCCAGTCTCTCCTGCACCAATGAGGGGTGCATCTGAGCTAGATCTAAGCCAGCATCCACAAGATCTAGCACATCCCATACAGCAAAGGTGGTGCTTCCCATAGCTTACTATTCAGTACTATCAAGACAGGTCATTGAAGACTGAGAGCTACTGGTTTAAGCTGCTGACTCTATCAGTTTCTCTATTATCATTCTCTTAGTCCCCTCAAAGGAGAGTTAAATACTGTTTTTCAATGGATGCAAAACAACTTAAAGGGAAAGCTTCCAGAGGTTCACTATCACTGCTATACCAGTGACTCCAGCTGAAACCAGACCCCAGAAAGCCAAGTGCCATGAGAACACAAAAGGGCACAGTCCCAGTCCTGACCTGCTCACCTGAGTGTGTCTATGCAGGTAGAACCACATTTCACATGAGCAGTTATGCACCAGTACCCATCTGAAAACTGGGCAGCTGTCACTGTGCACTCTCTGCTTGAGCCATTGTGTCATCCTGCAAGGAGCCAGAGACATTTGACTGAGAAATGACACAACTGGCCCAGGCCCAACACCCTGCAGACCTCTCTACAGAACTTCTGGCTCAGCATCTCCAACCAGCTCAGGGCTCCATGGTCTGCAACAGAGCTGCATGGTCTTGCAAGTATGGCTCTCTTACACACACCTCTTAGCTCAATGGATCAATTCAGGCATCATTTTTTGTATCTTTTTATCTACTTGCCAGAAGTTCTTACAAGAATTTGATCTATCTGGTCTAGGAAATAGCAATCATCATTTTTAAAAGATCCTGTCCCTGCTATTTAAAAGCTAATGCTAACTTTGAGAGCAATGCTTTCTACATGCTCCAGAACTAAACCCCACTTAACACACAGGAAATAAGTCTTCTCCTTCCTAAATATATTCCTCAACTCATTCTGACCTATGTGTCTGTCCCTTTGCCCTTTTGGCTATCATCACTGAGATCTGGAGCAACAGCTGAAGCACCGCTCTACTGAGCTCTCGCAAGAGAATAAAACATCTGTTTTCCACCCTCAGACTGAAAACAGATGCCTTTTTAGTAGTTTCCAACTGATACTCAATTATATGACAGCATAGCAAAGCACAGTGCATCTAAATTAGGGCACACCCTTGGGCCACATCTGCGTGGCACGTGGTCAGAAACAAATACAGCTTTTGCAATCTCAGGCAAGGTACCTATCCACAAGGACCTGAGGTCCAAGACACCCACATGTAGTCAAGGGTAGACTTCTTGCCTTGGCACGGAAAGGTTGCAGGTGTCCAGAGCAGAAGAACACCACATGCACCGAGCAGTTCAGCTGTGTACTTCCCTAATAACCTGAATGGAAGACTCAATTCCATACTTGTAACACTCTGCATCATCCTACTCACCTGATATTCCAGGTCTGAAATGGGTGACAATCATCACCATGGGATAGCTGTTCAACAAAATCTGCCTGGAAAGAGTTATACAGGCTTCTGTAGTCCTGTTGAAAACCCACTACTACAAAAACTCATGCAACCAGCAGCCATGGAAGCCCAGCCTGCCTGCCTGGCAACAGCTGCTACAAGATCCAACTTCTCCAGAGCTGTTAAACCAGGGAGATACTTTACAGAAGAAAAAAACAAAACAAAACAAAACAAACTACACAAACACTTAAAGGGAAGAGAAGGGATTCTTCCTCCTGCATTGCTTGAAGGAGCATTTTCTTACAGGAAAACAAGCAGCTATCTGAGCAGCTGACGGCACAAGTGGAAAAGCAATTGGAAAATTACAGGGACAAACCACATACATTTTGGCTTCTATATCCAGCTCTAGAAACACATTTAAACAAGCCAGGCAAATAGCTCCTATCAATGCTCTAGCACTGCAAACAAGCATCCCTCAATCCCTCATGTTAGATGCTTTCACAAGTTCTTGTGGATTAATATAAGAAAGGAATTAAATGTTCAACTAAATCAAGCTCTTGGATTAATTACCTTAAATGGAACTCTTAAATGGAAATACTCTTCATTCTTTGCCATTTCATCTCCTCTCTTTATTCATACAGGTTGGAAGTAATGCAAGCCTTCCTGTTCCTGTAACTTCAAAAGTGCTTTCTTGAATTAGAAGCACCTATTCCAAACTAGAGTGTCCCACTAGTAACAGTTTTTGTCTTAAATAAAGCAATGGCTTTTACACAGAAGGGAAAGTTTGGTCATTCTAGGAACTCCTAGAACCAGAACCTGACATCTTGTGATTTCTGAAACAAGACAGACACAATGCTGGACATGCCAGTGTGCCACGAGAAGGATGCCAGATTGTTTCATCCCATCCAGCCCTACAGCACACTCCATATGGAGTTAAATGGCACAACACCTCTTTAATCCTTAGCATAAGAACTGGGCTCACCACTAAAACCAGTTAGAAGGGGTGTCCAAAGGCCAACTAGTCCAACATCATCCCCACCCCACTGCTCAAAATTAGCTCATGTTGGTCACATACCTACAAAGCACTTTGTTATAATTAATTCTTAACATGTAGGCCTTCAGCTGTCATTGACTTCAAATGTTCTTTAGAACTTGAAACAGTTTTATATATTTCAGTTGGAAGCAGCCCTGTCAATCCATGAATTGATTTAATGAGCTTTTGTGTCACCCCCAGTAACACCTTGCTGGCAGACTGTGAAACAGCAAAACTGATTTTATTCTTTTAATCCTTCTCTACATGCAGCAGTAAGTCAGGCAACAATCTGTAGCCCCCAAAGACTCCAGCTACATGAACTAATCCACGACCATCTTGGACTTCAACAGGGTTTCACGCAGAGAAAATCTGCAACATGGATCAGGCAGCAAGATCAGCACTCACAATGTCCAATGCAAATATTGTCAGCCAGAGCAGGAACTGGTACATTCTTTTCAGCAAAAAAATGGCATTGGGCTTTTAGTTTATTTATCTAGGAGGTTTTGCTTAACTTGACATCATCTGATAAAAGTAGAAAGTTCAAAGTCACACACAGTGATAGGCTCCAATTACTATTCCTCTATCAGTCTGTGTCAACAGCAACTTTGTTCAGGAAGGAGGCAGGATTGCTGCTGGCAAGTCTCTTGCAGTCTCCAGCACAGAGACTGTTTCAGAAGAATCAGAGATTGAGTTTCACAGATAGTAACTGTGTCAGACTAGAAACCACCATTTAGAGAAAGAGGAGTTAAGATATGGTGATGCCCAAGGATAACACCAAGAGACATAACATGGTGTCCCGACAGCACTGCTTGTGGCACAGGTTAGAGATCAAGTGGCTGCTTTTTCTTCAGTGCAGACGTTGTAAGAGAAGCCAAGCAGATCAGTTGCTTAAATCTTCCACAAAACGAACACCAACAACCAATTATGACAAGGATCCAGCTACAGTTACGTCTCTTCTTGCCCTTAATCTTTTTCCTCCTGTAGGTTTACAGTATTTTCCTGCACTCTAGCAAGATAGGAAATAGAAACTCATGTTTTCAGAGTTTGGGGAGTTTTCATATCATATTCTGGAACTACAGAGCATTATTACTACCATAAACTTGTCACACTGAGGTCTAGCAGTACCGGCTGGATATTGGAGAGAAGTATTATTTGGCTACTTCATATACATCTGCCTGCAGTGCTGGGACTGTGCCAGCATGCAGTCCAGTTACAAACAAAGTTCAGCCTAAGATCTATACATGCAGGGAAAAAGAAAAAAATCCATGCAGAGCTACTCATACACTAACATCACCATTTAAAGAGATTTCTTCTCCCTCCTTCAAAGGACTTGAAACTGAGCGCACATATACATTCTGTTCCTTGTCTTTAAATTCATACATCAAAGAAGATGCCACAAACAAAGATTCTACATAACTCTTTATTTAAAGAAAAGAACTGCAAGAGTTGTGCAGGCCCTGCACTGTTTATGTGTCCTGACTTTTTAATCGGCCAAAGGCAAGGAATTCAGATTTGCTGCTAAGGGCCAGATCTCAACCCACTGGACTAGCATAAAATCAGCACCTGAAGCCTACTGCCTGCACTCACATTCTCCCCAGAAAGAACAGTGGAATCAGCAGTCACTGCACGTTCTTATCTTTTGATGACTTCATTCAGACCTTAAAGATCACCTAAATTGTATTAGGTAGGGAAAAAATATATTACAGACAGAAAAAGAGTTCTAGCTACTTCAATCTACTAGGTAGATCATATGCTCTTGAAAGACTTGCCCAATTATGTGCTGACCTTACATGCTTTGATGGTTTAAGTGACTCATTAAATAACCCAAGATAGTGGAAATTTATTTTGCAAGACAGATAAATTCAGTTGCATTATTCTTCCATAAAACTCTTACTGATCACTAATTAGGACTAGAAGTCAGGATATGGCAGCATGAACACCTCCATTTTATCACTTGTCCTGAGGAAGAAACACAAGGTCCTAGGCAAAATACCCCTGGAAAGCAATCTCACTCCCTGCTCCCCAGAGCTTAGTCTGAAATCCCTTCTTAGGAGGGTTTGAGAAGGGATATAACACTAATCAACACCAGCACTGATTTTATTGTTCCTTTCGCCTGTGCAAAGCAGCACGCAGCCAAACAGCACCTTCCAGTCCACACTGTGTCTGCAAGGACATGAAGAAATTTTGCTTCTGACCTTACAGAGAGGAACTGGTGTGCTCCCAGCTGGCTCTGAGCACCACAAAACAGACTTGCAGCAGAGCAGGGATTAGGCTCCCAGGTCTGCCTCCCATGCCTTTGGTCATGTCTTCATCCCCCGCACAGGAGATGCGGATCTGAACCATCTCTACCCAGAGCTCCTGCAACCTGGGCCAACAGCACTGGGCAAAGCACACTAAAACTGGGAGGGGCCAATCAGCAACATCAGGAGAGATCTGAATTCAGTCCTCTGAGGTGGGGAACCCAGGACCCAGCCCACGTTGCAACAATTTGTAGCAAAAGTCAGCTACTGGTTATATCCTGCCTAAACAGTCTTGAGTGGATGATTTTCTCACTGTGTCCACCCAGTAAAAGCCTGAAGGTCAGTTCAAGCAGATCCAATACTTGCACCTCCCATTAGAGTCCTAGCACAACTGTGCCTCCCGTACCTTCAGTTGTCTGGATTTTGGTTAAGTCTAAGGAAAGGCAGGGTTATGTGATAAAGGCCCCACAGAAGAGTCTAGTGGTAATTAACTGAGAAATTTAGAACTTCAAACCTCCACCCTGGACACAGCTGTCCCCACAACCACGCTAAGCAAAGAGCAAGCCCAGCACGTGCCACGCTCCGGAGGGAGCTGACAGACATGCTGCAGCTCTCCTTCCCCACCAAGACAAAGCAGCAGAAGACAAGTCAAAGCAGTTTTCTGCTCAGAAAGCTGAAGTTCTTTGGAGTCAGGCCTAAAAGCCATTGCTCGCTCCTTTCAAGCTCTCCCTGTACCCATTGGCCTCTCCCAACACAGCAGCATGCTGCAGTTCAGCCTCAGCACACACAGGGTGCTCCTCCTCAGGCTGCAAAGCTAACCAAGAACACCAGAAAGGTAGCTCCACCAAGGAATGGGTAAGACTGCAGAACAGTCACAGTCACAAACCAAAACACCATTAACGCCATCAGCCACTTCTGCCACGTATCTCAGATGACTGCAAGAGACTTTATAAGCACAATGACCACCAAGGGAAACTACAGCCCAGCAGACTTGCCCAGGACACTTCTGCTGCAGCCAGGAGAACGAGCCTCCAAGACCATTTCTCTTCTCCACTGTTGCTTTCCAGACTGTACATCTAAGAAGTTCACCCAGAGAGGACTGACTTGAGCCCTTTGCCTCCAAAAGCAAAATTGCCTGTACACAGACCAATCCTACCATCTTCTACTGGTGTCCTCCCCAGAAATGCCTTTAATTCACACCATCACATTCTTGATCGCAGCAGAAGTTCCTACCAAGGTGACAAATCAACATTGTGACCTACTTGTCCGCCACAGCATGAAAGCTTCACAACACTGTCTCCATGATACGACTGTAGCTGCACTCACCCCATCTGCCAGGGTGCTCTTTTCCCTGCCACATGCTGTGCCTTTCTAGGGATTACAAAAAGTATCTCTGCCCACGACAATGCCTTTAAAGCTTCATGCCACAGATCCCTCCACCTCCTCTTTGTTAAATGACACTGCTGCAGAACCGGAGCTGGAAACCAGAGCAGCTAGCGTAAAATGGCTGAAGATTCCTTTAGGAGATCTTCATTATTTAATGAAGATATTACATCTCCAAGGGCACATGATCCCTCAGTTAAATGGAGGCATCAGCAAGGCCTCTGCCTTTGAGTAGATCTATCTACAGGCTGGCGAGGTGATTCTCTACCCTCCAATTACTTATCACCTTCCTGGGATGAGAAGAGTGGTGTGCCCTTATCCTGGAATCACCTCAGATCTAGCAATCAGAGGCTGCCTTAGCAGAGACACAGCTCTGCCAACACACTGCAGAACAAAGCACAAACTACCACCCTCATTTGGCAGGCAGGTAAAGGGTTGTAGTGGAAACTACATTGAAGATATTTTGCTCACATGGACTTGAACAAGGGTGGTGATCAACTTCTCCCATATCCTCCACAAGAAGGATAAAGATTAGCTAGAAAGGATATTAAGCATGAAGAGCAGAGGGGCACTGGAACGGACTAATTCAGGAGGCTGTGAAATCTTCAAAGGATGTATTTTAAGCATAGGTTGGATAAACATCCAACAGAAGACATCTGGGCACATTTGGTTGTCTTCTATGAAGAAGAAATTGGATTTGACCATTTCCTGAAGTCCCTTACATTATATAAAGTCTCAAAAATTCCTCCTTCCATTAGAAATACAGTATCAGCAAAATAACTTGTGTTGCTAGTTGGAAGAACATCCTTTATGAACAATAGCAAAGTGACAATAGCAATCCACTGTAGACATAAATCACCCTGGCAAATAGAAGTTACTCCCCAGGGTAAGGTTGACATCCTGGTTAACAAAACTTTCCAACACTGGCTTAACTCAAATTTAATGTACAAACACCAAGTACACAAAGGCTAAGGTGAACCTCAGACTGCCTCTCCCACATCTGAAACCCAAACAATATCCCTCCTTTCTTTCCCTGCAGGATCCTTAACTAACTCTACACCAATGACGCCAATTTAAAACACAAACAGAATTTTATTATTGACAAAACTTATTTTGGGTCCAGCTTTGAGAAGGATGAAGCATGCACATCATGAGATTTCTTGGAAGAACAAGCTAGGCAAGCCCTTGCTCACAGAACATGAAAGAGCTTTCTCCTTGCTGCAAGCAAGATGCAAGAAGGCATTTGGATTCTATCATGCTGAGCTGCTTCAACATCCAGTAAAAACTCTTCATACTTGTGACATTCATTATTCAACAGCAAACAATAGTTCTTAATAAACTTTTGGCTATTCAGAACAGCCTTCTAATCACCCATACATCTAACTTCACAGACCACACATGCTGGACACTACATGAAAGGGAGTCAACGTTCAGTGTGCTCTGTCCTGGTTTCCATCTCAGAGTGACTCAGTTGTGCTGCTTTGCCACAACAAGACCTGCTACTAAAGCCAGAACACCACACAGACCAGCCCTTTCCCAATTAAACCCATTTATGCAACACTGTGAGCTAAACTTTGTAAAAAAAGCCCTCAGGCCACTCAAAAAACCATAATATTCACTTCAGGCTTGTAGTGTTCTAGCTCATTAGGGACAAGTTTAAATTAAATTCTACTAAAGTGTGTCAAAAAAGGAATTTGCACAATTTCCCAAACCTTACGATATGCAAAGTTATCTTCCCTCTACATAGTTAAGATCCACCATTGTATGAAAGCCCAAGGTGAGGTCTATGCTAGGAAGCATTCACACATCATTCCTAGCTGCTGGCTCCAGAGAGGGCAAGAAACAAGCTCATCTTAAGTTAGGCACCCTCCTCCAACTACAGAGATCTTGACCTCAGCCCCCAGTTTCAAATCACTACAATGGGCTTACACAAACAGTATTCTAAACTTAGCAAGCACAATCTTTTCCCAAAGAACAGAGACTCAGAGAAGGGAAACACATCATACACTCGGACAGTGTATATGGCCAGTGAGTGGCAGAGCTGCCAGCTGAACCCCAGTTTGTAACAGCCCAGGTCCTGCATGAAGCACAAGTCTTGTGTCCCCACCAACTCAACCTGTGGGGTTCACAACCTGTACTCCCCAGCCTTGCAAACTGTTCCTCATACAAGTGAGGATATTAAACAGCCCGAGTTACCTGGAAAGACAAACTTTATTTTCAAACCTAATCTCAGATTTTTTCTTCTATGGACAGCCTGAATATCTGTAAAGGCAGTGACCACCAGAACACATTAATTACCACAGGCTAGTCACACAAACATGTAGTACTCCTATCAAGCTACTGCAAAGCCTGTTCGTCTTAAAGCCACAGGGAAAAAAGGTACAGTGGGTAAGGTTTCCTAAAATGTCTCATGTGGTTTCTGAACACTCCCAGATTTTCTCCAGAGCTTTCCCCTGCACACAGATGGGGAAGAAAACAAAACGGGCAAGAAATTTCCAAGCAGGCCACTCTGCACTGCTGCTGGAACAGCATCTTCTTGCTTCCTCTAACAGAGCACAACCTCCTACAAGCAAGGGATGTGTCTCTTTGCCTGCAAACACCACGAGCAGGACAGGAATATCGAAAAAAGTTTGCTGGAATCTACAAGGTACCCAAAGTCTCATCTCATGAGCTACTCTGCTCATGGGATACACTGGACTGCTATTCTGGCCACCTACACAGAAAAGTTTGGCTGTGGTGAAGACCTGTGGTTTGCAAACCTGGATCTTGTCATTACCATCCCTGTTTTACAGCCTCTGCAACCAAAGGACAATGAAGCATTTGCTGCAAGCTGAGTCAATAGCAGACTCTTCAGTATTACTCTTTTATTATCACTCTCCTCTTACATTAAATAAAATCCACATAACTTCTTCATAGGTTGGGCTGTGGCAAACAGATTTGCAATGGACGTTTTCTTTCAAGCCTAGACTATGCAATATGTTTGGGGAGGGGAAAGCAGCAAGGCTCTGCCCTCCAGCCATTTCCCAAGAGCTCAAAATACTGGAGGTATAATTGCAATTAACTGCTGCTAAGGGCACCAGCTCAGCAGCAACTAAGCTCTTGCCATGGCTCCTGAGTGAATTCACTGGGGTGGCTTTAGGAACTGGGCAAATAGACCAGACCCAGCAATAGAGTCCTGTCAATACAATTCTCTCTTCTTTTGTCCTCCCTGAGACCTGAGGGAACAAGGCTTCCTTAACGTGGAAGGAGAAGCATCAGCATGTGGCATTAGCTAGAGCACCTGCATATACAAGAGGGAAAACACCTTTTCCCCTGGAGCTAATCCCTACGAGAGCACCTGCTTTCCCAGCAAACCTTTAAGCCAGCAGAAACCCAGTTCCCACTCAGTTGCTCACAGTTCAGCAACCCAGAAAAACAGTCAGTAACTCATAATTGTAATCTTCAGACACACAAAATCCACCTGCAGTAGTTTAATCATGTTCTAGTATCTTAAGGAGCATGAGTAGGAAGTAATGAACCCAGCCTCCCTTCCACACAGCAAGGAAATCTTCTCAACAGGAATTTGTGGAGCAGCCTCTGTTCTTCATGGAGTGACTTACAGCTCCATAGAACCATGAGGCAGAAAATGAAGAGACTGAAAAGTAACCAGGGATTTCCTCTCCATTACAGAGTCACCTTGCCTGCCAGCCTACTCCAGTCACACAGACAGAGGAGGGCTCCCTCCCACCATGTCTGGTACACGTATTTTCCCAACACAGGCTCTGTACTTCTCCCTCCAAACAGAGATGACAATACTGCAGATCAGGCTCTTGTGCTCAGTTACATCAAAGCAGGTTAAGGAAGCTCCAAACCAGCCTGGTAAGCAAAAGCTTCAGAGCTGTGATGGGCAGAGACCGCAGGCAGAGCAACAGCAACATGCCCCAGGAGCCAAGTTACCCAATGCAATGGCTGCTGAAGCCAACAAGGTAGAAGAAAGAAGGAAGAACTTCTCCATATGAAGCAGGAGACAGTGAGAAAGAACCTCTCTACTACTGTTTCAGCAAATACTCTTAATGTCTTCAGTGCACTTTCTTTTCCATAGAGAGGGCAGAAGGGAGGCAGGGTACACTGGAAGTACTCTCACCACTTTCTATCCAGGTCCCACAAGGTCTGATTTCTGTAGCTGCAGAAATATTGCATGGAAAAGAAAACTTAAAAGTCAAAGGAAGCAGGAGAGAAATAGTCTTAGTTCCTGTCTAACCTTGTGTATTCTGAGGTTTTCTTAAGAGACCTTCTGTGATTCTAACAGTTTTGAAAGCACTGTATCTGAAAGCAAAGGACTGTTTCAGCTACCATCAAGAATGAGAACAAGCTCCTGCTTGTAAAGGGAGGAAGGACATCAGGCAGGAATCTAGTCCCCATGGGCTTGTGGCACCTGCCTGCCACAGGAACAAGTGGCCACCAGGGCCAGCATGACTGAACCAGGGACACAGCTCAGTGGGGCTCAGCAGTGCCTGCCCTCAGCACAGCCACAAGGCAAGAGCTGTCAGGGATTAAAGCCATTCTCCCACTCCTCCAGAAGCTCCATTCAACGTGCTGTGAGCTGAGCTTCCAGACTGTCTCTGCACTCCATTGGAAGCCCAGTGGCTAGTTCAGAGGCCTGAAAGTACTACAATTCACTAGCCCATTGCCAAGTTTTCCCTGTAGGACTGCTTTGCTACTTTATCTGTGAAATACAAACTAAATACAACCTTTGCCTTAAGGCCTGGTGATTAAAGAACAGAGCATCAATATTTAAAGCAATCCAATCCCCTTGACAGAAAGCAACACATTTGTGCCAAGTTCATTGTTCAAGCAGGTAAAAGCAGAATGCTTCAATGATGGGTTTAGCCAATTTGTTGGTCTGAAGAGTAATTTGGATGAAAAGCGCTACAGAATTAAAAGAAATTAATCTCATCCTTCTAAAATCATTTTATTTTCATTTCATCTAGCTTCAAAGGCTTTCAGGGTATGTATATCATTAACTATGCCAATCAAAAGAGCAGTGAATCTCCAATCTAACTATTTACAGCACATGTAGGGAAAAACATGCATTAAGTATTTCCAAATCAGATCTTGCAAGCTCAGGGCAGGAGCAGGGTGTTTCTCCTAACAAACAGGACATTCCAGGAAGCTTTATACACAGATTAGTTCTAGCAAAGGCTTTAGACATTGACTGTCATTATCTGCACTGAAGAAGAAGCCCATTAAATGCTCCAACCCAAATATTCCAGACAAATATGGTCCCTGATGAATGAAGACACTGCACAAGGCATGGGCCACCATCACTGTCCAAGACCCACCAGGGCTAGAAAACTACATAAAAATTAGCATGTGAGGCTCAACTGTTCCTAGGGCAGGTAGATCACTTACTGCTTACTATTAACAAAAAAAGAGCACAAAAAAAATAGGATATCTACAGCTCCCATGGAACAGAACATTCATCTCCCCCCAGCTCTTCCTTTGAAAACTCCTGCTGCATGTGCACAAACTTTTCAGCCAAAAGTTGGAGCTCGCTGCATTAAAAAGAAATTAGCTGTGCAAGTCAAATGAGTGTATGCTTCTTTTTTCCTTTTATCTGGCATCAAAAGATTAAAAGGAAACTTGAAGATCCATCTCACAGGTCTGCAACTGAGCAGCAGAGATTCAAAACAGACAGGCAAAGATGAAAACAATATCCATATGCAGCTTAACTGTGTCATCCACAAACACTGAACCTGTCAGCAAGAAAAAGATGATCTTGTGGCAAAGGATCCCTCGCAGCCTTACCTGGGTTCAATCCCTATGTCCCTCCCTGCAAAGCCTCAACCCTCAATTCAAAGGAACAGAAAGCACCTCAAGTTCTTGCAAGAATCTGGACCCCACTGCAGGTCCTGGGACAACTGCATATCTGCTGAAGGGCTACTCCAAACATCTCATTCTTAGCTCTTCTATTTGCTACAGAACAGTAACCTTTTCAAATACCCCAACATTCCCCCCAGCTGATCACCCAGCATCAACCCAAGCAAATGATGTTCTGCACAAGGGCACCCCTTCCTGACTAAAGCATTAATTCCAAATTACAACCCATCTTGTAATGTTGGTTAGTCAGCTGCTCTCCTCAGAGACATTTATATCTATAATGATCCCATTCAAGCCAAACAAAATTCTGAATTTCCTCCAAAATAATGAAGAGCAGAATACAGGATATCAAACTAAGCATTGTCTGGAAGCAGAGGGAACATCCTTTGCACACCATTGATCTGGGAAGGGCAGGGGAAACAGCAAGGGCAAGAGAAGGAAAAAAACTAAAAACAGAGTTGTCTATCAAACTACATTATATTAAAAGACCACAGCCAAAGAGCATGATGTCTTTATCCTACATTATTTGCACCAATAACAGATATTTAGAGGCAGAAGGGGCTCATTAGGTCAGTTAATCTGATATCCTGCGTAATACAGTTCACAAAATCCCAACCAGTTCCTCCTGCACTGAAACCAATTATTTTTCCTAAGAACAAAGCATTTCTTCTGGAACAGCACTAGGGCTTAATCTGATTTAAGATCTTCAAATCAAATAAAGGAAGAAGCTCAGAACAAAGAATTCTGACCAACAAATTAATTTTTGTTACAGATACAAGTACTGCATACACCACAGCAAAATGCAAAAAGACACAAGCATTTTTCTCATCTGCCAGAAAAGGACCATGCTACCCCAAGATCCACATGCAATGCTTTTCAAGCTTCTAAAATACACAGGGATCTGCATACTTTCTAGCAAGGGTGTGGATCTCTAGAAAGCAAATGTAAGCTCATGGGCAACAGCCTCACTTCCTCTGAGTTATCTTTTATAGCTCCCTAAACAAAAACCCAAGTTCCACAAGTCCCAGAGATCACAGGTTGGACACTGGTGCACTCAAGTGCAAAGAACCAGAGAGGGCTTAGGTTGTTCTCGTATCAATTCAGAAGGCAGTATAAAACCAGTAATAGCCAAATAAATTTTTTTCATCTTTTATTCTGTAAAAGCTTTATTAAAAAAAAAAATAAAAATCTTTCAAAGATGCCATGTTCACACAATGCCACAGTAACTGGCATGGAAGCCAAAATTTCTGACTATAAAAGCCTACTAATGTGCTTTTAGTTTAAAGCCACCACAACCATCACGAGAAAAAACAGATTCAAAAGTTTCAAATAGGGAGAGTGGGAAAATCATGAATTTAAATCACATATTCTGACTTCTATAACAAAGTAGTAAACAAGATTAGTTACTCCCTGCTCCCCCAATTACATATTATTAAAGATTAGCCTCAAAGGAATGTCTCCTAGAGAAAAGAATTCTGTAAGAAACAAAATTCAAATGTAAATTAATCCTTATTAACATGCAGACAAGTAACACAGGCATAGATGTTATTAAAAACATGTTGAGAGTTAAAACTAAAAAGATAAACAGCTCTTCCACCCATTAGCTGTGGTGTTCACCCAAAATCACATCCCCTCTCCAGAGAGCCAGCACATGGGCATGTGGTTAAGCAGCACATCGCAGCAGTGGGAGGGGGGAATGTAAATTTTGAGTTTGTCTGACTTTAATGGCATCAAGATCTGGCTGTTAATTAAGTACCAGATTTCCCATTGTCCCAACCCTGCCACACCTTTCCTGAATAAAAAAAGGCAGTTTTAGAGCACTTTTTTAGTTGCTGCTCAGCCAAGTTTGGCTGCAGTGCCAATTTCTGACATACATTCACTTATCAGAACTGTGGCTCCCTCATCCAAGTGTTTTTCTGATCCCCAGAAAGCAACCTCAAATCATGTATTTCATTTCCAGCCTTCCAGCTTGAAGATGCCCATCACCTACAACTGCTGAGAGCTATGAAGATAAACATCTAGGAAGATAAACAGTCTCAAGTCACCTCCTTGACCTACCAGAAGTTTGTCCTTGCTCACCTTCTACCCTGAAGAACAGCATCTCATCAAAGTCCTGCCCTCAGCCTCTTCTCTTTGCCTGTGCTTACCTCAGTTTACAAAGGTACACCAGAACCTGTCCTCCTGGTCCATTCCTCTCAGGTTGCCACATGAGTCACCACAGGATCTCTCCCCACAGGGAAAGCAGAGTCTATCCCACCCTCCTCCTTCCCCACAGTCCCATCTTCCCTCAGACCAGCAGGTCCCTTCTCCTCCAAGCTCCTGGCTCATGTACACCTGCTCAGATTCTTTAGAGGCCCTCTCAACTGCCAGGATTACCCTGTCTGCACAACAACCAGTTTTGAGACATGGCCACTTAGCTCCTCACGCTGTCTCAGTACATGTTTCATATATCCAAAGTATGACCTTTGCTCAGCAGGGTCTGAGGGCTGCAGCTGCACCAATGAGCCCTTTTGGGCTGGGAGCATCAAGACAGCAGGACCACCCCAGCCAGCCCTTTGTGCCTACTCCAACAGAGTTACACCAATGTTGGACCAACAATCTCGGGATCATCATAAAACACACTCTGCAAAACAATTGTGATAGATTTGGATACTAGTACCTGCACAGTATCTAGCATATATTCCAGCAATTTCTCTTGGCTCTCCTCTGCAAATCAACTTTCCCTTTATCTCATTTCCCTCCTTTATGTTAGCTGAAAGGACTGGGAAACCCATGAGACCCACATGACTTAGACCTAGAAAAGTAACCAGCTCCTGTTCATAAGTGTTTGTCCAGCTACAGCACACTCTTCTACAATTCCCATACATGACTTCCTCCTGAAAACAGCCACCAGAAAACTTTGAAAGATGCCTATAAGACAGTCATCAATTACCATCAGCCCCAGACATCTCAGTGATAGCACAATGAAGGGTAAACAGCTGAGGAAAGACCGTGTTAGTACCCAATACTCAATTAGGACCTCTCTGCCTAGACACTTCAAGGATACTTTTCAAGTTAAGTCTCTAACCTTACAGTATTTCATGCAGACCTAAAACCCAGCCCTTCCCATTTGTCCTAAACAGGCCTGAGATGTCAGTTCCTGCCTTCCCATTTATCTGTAGTGCCAGTTCCCATCACACCACCTCTAGGTGCAAGTTTTCAAACAAGAAGCACTGCAATTTTCTCCACACATGCCCTCCTGCTTGGGAAAAGCTTCTCCCTGTAAGCCAGCTCACTAGAACAGGAAATTCCAGAAGGAAATTGCATGAAGAGAACGAGACTCAAGCAACACAAAGAAAACAGTAGAGCTCTTTAGAGGCAACAAGAAACTCAAATCTTGACAGGGGCTGGAGCTGGTGAAGTCTTTCACCATCAGACTTATTCACACTCCAGCAACATTATATAGGTAATAACTTTCCTAAAGGGACAGAAGTAGAAGAAGTGTACAGTAGACTACCAGGAAAGTCACCTATGCAGGCCTGGAAGAAGAGTTTTAGCCAGACAGACAAAAGAAACAAATATTCTAATTTATAAGAGCAGGTAGCTCCTAAAACCTTTGTGCAATTTCAACATATATATACAGGACATTCCATACAATGTCCAATCATTGCAAGAGAAATTGGTTTTGGAGGCCAAGCAGTTCAGCCACGCACGTAACAGCAGCACATCAGTGGCACCTTTCATTCCTCAGGATACAACACTGCAGTGCTCCTCTGAAAGCCTAAGAGTTAAACAAAGTACACAACTATTTTCTCCCAGGTCTTAATTTTAAAAACGAGGAGAGTACCCCAGCATCTGCCCAAGGACCAGTCTGTCCACAACAGTGTAATTAAACAGATAGGAACATGTGCAGATATGCTGTCTATGGCAGAGCATTGGTTCATGTAACTTGGTGCAACAGGACCAACTCCATCAGCTATGAGCAAAGAGGATTCTCTCCAAAACTCAGGTACACTATTGCAGTGTGAAAGCTAGAGTTTCTATATTTATAAAGCTATTACAGAAATTGGATTCTTAACAGGCCTGACTCCATCAGACAATTAAGGTGATGGGTATATATCAGCAAAAGCCTGGAACATTCAGCTTTGAAGAGCACTGAACAAGTGGCATTCCCTTTAACCTCCACATAATAAGACAAGAAGTCCTCCTAAACTGTTAAAAGCAGACATTTGTTCCACGTCACTGCATAAGCAGTGATGTCTCCATTTGCAGCAACATTTCCAATTAGACCCAACACGACTATGTCAGTTGATATTAGTCAAACGAAGAGTCGTGGCAATACAAGGCAAATACCATCTTTCAATGGAATAGTTCTAAGAGACACACAAAGAACCAAGACAATGAGCAGAAAGAGCTGATTTCTAACATAGAACTCACAGTAAATGTAAATATTACTCAAGCGGTGTAATTTCAAAATACACCAAGTAGAAACAGCTTTAGAATTTCTATTTGCTGTTCTCAACCACCAGCAGACTGGCATGAACACTCTTACCCTGGAAGGTGGAAACACCACAGTTAACCTTCCAAGGCTCCCAGGTCCCAAAAAAGATTCCACCAGTTGTCACACTTGTGTGCATGACCTGCCCGTCCATGCAGAGCCAGCCACAAGAAGGGTATGGCAGAATGGGGCTCTACTACCTAATTTTTCATTGCTTCCACAAACTTCTCTCCAGAAAGCTACTTTGAAAGATTAAAATCATTACTAGGCATGAAAAAAAACCCCTTTATTTCTCACACTTCCTGCAAGGCCCAATCCTACACATTCTTTCCTCTGGCTAAACTCCCAGCCACGCTATAAAAAATTGTCTTGCTTCCCATGCTCTGATAACTAGGACTCTGCTCTGATTTTTGAATACTCAAATGTTGCTTTGTTTTAAACTTTCATATTTGGCACAAAAGCAATACCAAATGAGGAACATAGAAGGTTTTGTCTAGTTAAAAAAAAAAAGGGATCTGATCTAGGAAGAAAGTAATGAACAATCTGTAGGAGGTAACATTCACTTGGAGAAGCATCAGAGACTGCCTGTCTCCACTGTGTTCTACACCTTCCCTCCTGCATTTAATGAAATGGCCACAGAGCAGACAACACATGGGATACACACACATTTACACAAATCCACTCACAGCCCAGCCCAACCATCAGAAACCTGGAGCTCTGAGTGAGCCAAGGAGTGGGACAAGTCTGACTGCACTGAGCCTCAACTAGATCGTCAATGGGACCTTGAGTGGCTCATCTTAGTCAGCTCACATATATTTAAGACAAACCCAAACTGCTACCCTGTCATCACTGGCACCCCAAAAACAGTTATATGGGAGCTGATTCACATGGGCACTTCTCATACTAAGACACTCGCCACTTATGTGCCAATAAATTTTGTTAAGAAACAAGTCTTAAGGCCTTGACTGGAAACAACAATATGGTGGATGGAACCTGATAGGCCCCATGGCCTCTGAAACCTGAATTACCTGTGATCCTATGAGCTGATCCTGGTACCACACAGGAAATCTTACCTTCCAGTCTCAAAATGCAACTGCTGCAAAAGGAGGGCTGCCAGAGCCAGAACCACACATCTGAAACAACAGGTCTCCCTACACCAGACTGCCTAGTCCTCCAAAAACTAACATAGGTGCCCTTAATGCTAAGAACACACTGAAAGGTAAAAAAATAACAAACCATACTATATATCAGGTATTTTTCAATCTTATTTTTAAGGAAGAAATCATTAAATTGTGCATCTACCATTCATATATTCTTCTCTCTCCCCTTAACTTCTGAATTCTTTAACCAATTTTAGCAAGCTTCAACCTGACACAGTAGAGGAAATAGAGATCCCAAAGATATTACACTCTTACAAATATAGTAACCAAGCCAAAGTGGTTCCACTAAAAGACAGACATCAGCATAAGGAAAACCACAGCATTAGACACCAGCAAATCTACATAGAAAAAGCCAAAGGAAATGAGGCTTCATAAAACTCTGCTTACAAAATTACTTAATTAAGGCTAGACAAAGTCAGAGGTAACTAGACCCTGCTGCCAGTGGGACTGTTGGTAGATGATTTCTCATGCTGAAGTTCAAAGGGTGAGAAAAGGACGGCTTTCAAGACAACTTCAAGGAGTATCCCACAAAGATAACATGTTAGAGTGTGCATACTTTTAGCTGAGGAGCTAACAGGCTGGTGTTGGGGTGGGGATCCTGGGGGCTGACGAATATTTCTTTTGACATCAAGAGGACAACTGAACTTCACTGAGCCATTCAGAGACTAGAAAGAAATCAAGATGCCTGTAATCCCACTGCTGCAATTAGCTTCCAATTCAGGCAACTACCCTCAGACAGGAGTCACCATGTCAGAGAGAATCAGGATTCTCCCCTTCTCACCCTGCTACCTACTGAACACAAGAGGAGCAGGATCACACATGCATATGAGCGACTGCTAATCCTAATCCAGAGGTAACAGGTACGTGATCCTTAGGCACAGTCTCTAAGTCACTCTGGGATTTCTGAGGACCAAAATCAGTACACTTTTTAAAATATTGGTGTTTATTCAAGATATTACAGCAGTTTCAGGCACAATATCTTACCTGTTCCACCATACAAAGAACTGATATGAATTTTCACTACCACTGTGCATAATCCTGTTATTCTATATTGTGTATAAACTATTCAAAATCATCACAAAATCTATCCTAAAACCAAACAGATGTCTTGTCCATATCTATTCCTCTCCAAGAGTTCTCCAACACTCTTGCTGCAGGCAACTTTCATCTCACATCCAGCCTAAATTTACTCACAGACAGTTTATACGTGTTCGTTCTTGTGCTAACCTTGCCCTTTAGATCTAATAGTTCTGTCCCCTCCCTGATGTTCACCCCTCTGATGTATTTATAGACAGCAGTCGTACTCCCTCTCAGCCTTCATACTGTAAACTAAACAAGCCAAACTTTTAGTCTCTGGTTAGGCAGGCTCTCCAATCCCTTGAACACCACGCTGGCCCTTCCCTGCACCTGTTCCAGCTTGAATTCCTTCCTCGCAGACGGGCAACTCGAACTGTTCAACACATGCCACAGAAGGGCCCAACAAGGAACTGCACAAGAGCATTAGTACACCCTTATCCCCACGGAAATAAATCCCCAATAATCTGCCTTTTCCACCAATGCATCAGCTGTGACCCTCAGCCAGCAGCCAACCAAGACACCCAAGGTTTCCTGAGAGCTGGTGACCTGTGTTAGACCTCTGCATAAACCCTAGTGACAAACCCTCCAGTGCTGCAGCTGAAACACTACACCAGCAGTGAAGGAATAGCTTTACCCTCTCAATTTAGTAACCACAATGGTTCAGTCTGTTGTGCATTGACCAAACTCTCAGACCCAGATGACAGCCTGTTTGGCCCTGCCAACGCCAAGGCAACCACACAACCAAGTACCCAGGAGAAAATGGCTCAAAAAAACCCCCAAAAAAGCTATGAACAACACACTAGCCCCAAGCTATTCTCTTCACTAAAATCCTGAGGGAATGTAATATAAATCTGTCCAGAAAGTGAAATCAGGAGCTTAAATCTCTACAAGCCAGAAGGATATGCAAGGAAGACACCTACTTTGTATCCCATTCTTCTACTCATCTCTCACCACCCACTACTGGCCACCAAGAGACAGGATACCAACTTAGATCTTGCTTATGCCACTATGGAAACAAACTTCTATCCTATTTATTTCAACAATGGCTCTCCACTCTTCACACTCCCTTGGGATCCTGTAGGTTCTCACTATTTATATTTTATTTCATAATACCTGGGTAAGCAACCAACAGATACTGTTGTCTGGTACACCCAGGCTCACAAACTGTTTTATGCAACCAGCAGCACATGCACATTGTATATAAACCCAGAAAGCATTACTACTCCACTACAGTTCTTCCCACCCCAGCCAGAAAAGGAGAGCCCTTCCTGCTACAACCAGCCATTACTACCTTCCAAGTGTTAAGAACAAGCCACAGGAAAACTCTTAAATGCTGACTTGCTACAGCAGTCAGGTTTTTTTCCTGTCTTAAATACAAAGGATTGAAGCTAGCCTTAAATTTGATCTAGCCCAGCTGCTGCAAATCTCCTGTTCTGCATTGCACCCTCTATGGCACTCCCCATACTGCTGATACCAAATAGGTAAGAGCTGCACCATAATCCGATCAAATTTCCACACAGAGCAGTAAGTGCTGGAAAAGCAAGCCCAGCTATTAGAGCCAGAGAAAAAATGACTGATCAGCTGGACTGGGAATTAACATCAATGTCCACAGGAAACTGGATATCTTGGAGTAAAAACTCCCCTCTTTCATAAGTTTAAAGCAGGAAAACCCACCTATTAGGAGCATACCAGCACAGGAGCCTAAAAATCAAGGACTGGGCACACTCTGCAAATGCAGTTCAAGCCCTTCCCAAGGTAGCTCCTCTCCCCACAAGAGAAGTCATCAGAAGCAGTTCTCTCCAAGATACCTTTTGCAATATGGGCATATGCAAGGAATAGGCTCCACTCATGAGTCCAGGTCTCTGCAGTCCATTTCTCTTATCTTTTAGGCATGAAAACCAATTGAATTTATTTTTAGTAGCAATTACAGCTTCATGTTAAAGATGTTTTCAGGGATAAAACTACTAAATCAATGTATACATTACTGATCTTTATGTACCCCCAGCACCTTAAAACTCACCAGCTAACGGCCACTGCATGGAAACCATTTACAAGTCTATTTTTCTTCCCCAGATGGTGAAGCCTTTTTCCCCCCCTATGTATTAAATACTAGTCAAAATACACCAAATTATCATATCAACCCATAACCATGCATGATAATTACTTCTTAAATCAGGACTTCTTCCACCGAATTTTAACCAAAATAAACATGGTATAGAGAACAAATGTATACTTATAGTGAACAACCATTCATCAGCTTAAGTAACTCTAATGGGTGCCACTTTAAACTAAGCCTGCACCATCTGTTCTACCCCTCAATTAGCGACGCCAAAAAAAATTGTTCAATACACAGTTTAAGAAAGCCAGCTAATTTATGTAAGTTTTATTTCTCTTCAGTTCAGTGAAGCATGCTCTTGTAATGCTTGATATTCAGAAACAGATCAGAATGGAAGGCTGCTTTCTCTAATGCTATTATGAGTTTTGTCAGGGGAAATAAGATTTCCCCACAATATTTCATCAGATAAAAAAAGAGTCTTTGTACACCTCGCCATGCATTTTATTTTAAATAGTGTGATGCTTCTGCAAGTAACAAAATCAACTCGGAGCTAGATAAATTGAATCTGAAGTCCTGCACACACAAACACAGCTGAAGTTCAGGACACAGCCCTGCACAGCTCTCACCCTGATAGACTGGGTCTACCAGCACAGCCTTGCCAGTGGCAGTGTCCTCAGCCACTGGGATCTGTAACCCTGTCAGTTCCCAACCCTCCTGTCACAGGCAAAGCCCAGTACTGTGACAGGTACAGAGCCTCATGGATCAAGATGCAAAGGGATCATCCCATGCAAGGGTGAGATACTCTCCTTAGCAAGCAGAGCCTGTGCAGTCGAGTAGTACAGCACCAAAAAAAAATCTACTACTTGCCAAAGTGCAGGAAAAAACCTGAAAAGTTTTGTGCAGTTTCTTACTGCAAAACCCCACCCAGTTTCACTTCAAACTGGCCTCTCCTACCACTCCACAATACGAGAAAACATTAAATTTGAGAGGTTCTATTCAACAGACCCTGACCTACCTGAAGGCTCTGTCACCACCAAATCTCAAAGCTGAATTTGCTCTTGATGTTGTTAGTCAAACCAGCACTACCAAGGGCTACTTCCAGTGTAAACCTCAACTCCAACAGCACAGGCCACCCATCACAGGGAAGAGAAAGGTGCAAGTGACCTTATTGTCATTACTAGATGGAGGTGACAGCACAACACTCACTTCTTGCAGAGAAGTAGGCAAGAGAAGGTCCCTGCTCAACACTCTCTGTTCACCTCTAGGAATATCAGGCTGGCAGAAAATGACTTTAAGCTCCTGGACATATTCCTTTATGCTACACATCAAAATGAAACATCGACAGCACATCATAGTCTGGGTTCTGAGAAAGGCACATTGGCCAGAGATCAGTCAGGAGATCCTGTGTATTTAACAGCAACATTACTAAATACTGCCACAAGAACCTCAAAGTGAGATTGTTCACCAAGGAATTTTCAGCTCTCTCCCCTTACTATAGGTTAGCGAGGCTGAGAAGATGTGCTGAAACCCCCGACGCTGCTTCACGTCTCCAGACAGACAGCTCAGTGCAGGCCTTAGTTATTGTTCAGGGATTCAGAGCCCTGTAAAATAACTCTCTTTTTTGCTTAACAGAGGAAGAAATGGAGTCAAGCAGAACCACCATCCTGAAACAGCACAGACCAAGCAAACAAAGCACGCGAAGAAACAGAACAGATGCAGGATTCCTCATTGATCTGCAACATCCTGCAATACCTTCCCCAGCCCAGCCTAGCTAGTATACCCCCCAACTCCTAATACCCATGCAGACATAGGCTGTCAGCTCTACACTGAGCTCCAGAGAAGAGCATGAGCTCAAAGAGAATTCATCTTTTCACTCTGCACTATTGTTCTGTATTCCATCTACCTATAGGTACCACTGGAAAAATTCAGGCCAGGCAATGCCTGTTGGGTACAGTTCAAGCACACTCCTGACAAGCACAGATATGCTGATGGCCTTGAGCTGGACCTCAGCACCTTGCTTCATGTAACAACCCTCCTGTTTCCTTGGCTTGAAAAGTGTCCTGAATTACCCAAGTGCCTTCTGCACCTAAGGCAGCTGTCTGTTATGAAGCAGGGATCAGTGACCAGGTCACAGGCCATTTGTTAGAAGAGTTTCAGAATGTTGAGCGCTATCAGAAGTGTGTTAGGTCTCACTCTGCTTCACACACGATGCTTTTACAGACTTGGGCAGCACCAAGCAAAGAGAAGCATCTCTTCCCCCTCCATCATTGCTTTTTTGCTGCATGTCTCCAAAGAGAACATTGCATTGACTCCAGTCCCAGGGCTAAGGTCAAGAACTTCACAAAATAATGTCAGGTTAAAATAGAAACAATGTACAAAAAAGTCACCAAAGCCTAAAAACGTCAATGATGATGGTCACGACTTACATAGCTCAGACTTGTACACCAACTAGGGAGACAGCTCGAGCCCTCCCTGCAGAGGCACTGCAATTTCACCACCAACTGAGGCTCCTTTTATCCAAACTGAATTCAACTGCCTCAGAGATGTCACTCCTCTGGTTCACTGATGTTTCCCCAGTGATAACATGTAAGTACAAGTGTTTAGCCAGCAGAGTCCTAGACAGGCAGGAGCCATGCATCAACTGGATGCTCTCCTAAGATAATGGGTCTGTTATCCAAACCCAGACTAATTCTGAGAGCACACATTTTATCACTGAGTGTCAGGAAATTTCAGATCATGCAGATATCTCAATCTTTATTTTAAGATGATATTTTTTTAATTAAGGAAGCGAGGTGAGCAGTGATATATATATTATACAAATATAAAGGCTTTTTCAACCGTGACTAAACAACTGCAGTTTAGTTCTCCAGATGGCTATTCTAGTGCAGTGGTGCTTGGCCTTTCACTCTCAGGGGTTGTTACACTAATCCATGAACTGGATCAGATGACACCAGCTACTCTGTCCTTCCTCACACCAAACTGAGCTTCCAAACCCCCACCACACAAGCAGTCAAGAAGAAAGGCAACAATGTACAGATGCCAGCACTAAAAGATAAGGAAGAGACTGGCATATGACATGCACTAAGCATTGGCTGGATACCACCTCCAGTCAGCCTGCCCCACTCAGAGCTTTCACATCCTCCATTATACTCATTCACTGAAAAACACACTCCAGACATCGGAGACATGTCTCTGTTATGCTTACTAGAACTTATTAAACACAGCAAATGCTATCTATAGAACACACACATTAATGAACAGCCAGCTCAGCAGCGTGAGTTCTGGAACAGAGTCACTGCAGCACAGACCTGCCCCCAGCTTGTTACTGGAGAATGAATAAATACCACAGTGAATGTTGTAAGTGTGCAGTTCAACAGACAAAAGACTGGGAAGGGGGTGGAAGAGAGAAAGTGCAAGTTATCCTAAAAGGAATTCTGCAAACTAAGTGTGATGCTGGAACTGCAGAGTACTGCAGGGCCCTGCAATCCACATCACTTCGTAAAATCCAGGCAAACAGCACATTCTGTAACAATTTCAAGTTTATTGTGCTTGGGTTACCTTTGCACTGAGAATCATGGAATTTTAAGAGAAAGACAGCAAGAAAAGGGGGGAATAAGAGTATACCACACACTCAGAAAATTATATATATACCGCTTTTCATGACAGTAAACTTCATGTGCTCCACCAGAATGGATCCTCTATTGAGACTCTATTGGCTTTGGTGGTTTGTTGGGTTTGTGAGGTTTTTGTTCCTATACCAAACAGCTTCTACCCACTGCTGCTTGTTGACAAAATTGAAGAGAAAAAAATGCAGCCGTGCAGAATACATTGACCAATGCACTGAAATGTCACAACCTCTTGTCAATCAACTTTTCTGTTAAAAATAGTTTAGATTAATCTAAGGATTCAGAGCACTTGCAACCTCTATGGCTAGTCTCTCCTCCAGCTCTACAGGAAAGAACTCCAGTACAACTCAGTTAATTATCATCAGGCTCAGCTCTGTAGGAATTTTAGCTCTCAGATTTTTCTGGACTTATCAGAAAGGAACAAAATCTCCTACAACATCCCATACATCTGAAGTACTCTACTAGATTTGTGAGTGCCCCGTGAAGGGACCAGGACAGGAGTTTTCCAAGCCACAGCTGAGAAGCCCTCCCTACTCCCACAGTACATGAGAGCAGTAGGACTTATTCACTGAGACCTGGAGGGAGATGAAGCAACATGACAGGGATAACAAGGCAGTGGAGTTCCATGTCCTACCAGCTCATTGCAACACTGCCAAATTCAACAGAACTTACATACACGCACTCTCTTTCCTGAGCTAAGTGCCATAGATCGATTGTACTTAAGTTGCCCACAGAAAACAGGAAAAAAAGCCTAGCAAGATTTAAGGACAGTGAAAAATACTCTTGTTTATATATACTTTTTACAGTTTTATAAACTTCTTAAAAAGGGCCAGAAACCATCACCATTGTTAACTACTGGGATGATCAAAGCATGTCACTGGCTACCAAGATACACAAAGAAACCAGGATATCACAAAGTATGAATGCCAAATGTAAATCCATTTATTAAAACTCCATTTACTGAATTCTCACTATCCTGCATCCTCAATATCGTATCACCTATCAACTACCAAGAAATGGTTGATTCAGTGTTAACTGTCAGCTCACAGAACAGTATATTAGAAAGTCTACTACACAACTTTCACTTAGATCAATTAGCAATTGACATTGAAACTTCTGACTGTAATCACATTCCATCTGACAAGTCTTACCTTATAATTGCTGGAATTTACCCAAGAAGTGGCCAGTCCATCAACCATTTTATCCAGCATAGTCTGATCATGTTCAAGATCAGCTGACTTCTGTTTATCTGAGAAGTAATCTATCAATTCCTGGCCAACCTGAAGTCTCTTTCCAACATCCTTCTGCAGCACCTGTGCTAAGCAGTACTCCATACTGGGCTCCATAGTGTCTTAGAAATACAGCACCACCAAGAAAGCTAGAGGGCAGCAGGTCCAAAAAATCCCTCTATAAACGTACACAGGAGGTTGCTTCTTTGTTCGGTGAAGGTTACTGAGGGTCTGGGTTTCAAAGATGCAATTCTGAGAATGGCAACAATGCACCATGTGTGTGTGGACAGCAGCTGGCAGGATATTAAAAGTCCAATTTAAATAACTAGTAATAGATGAAGCAACGAGCAGTGCTGTACTGTTGAGTCTGCAATAATTCCCAATTCAGCAGTCCATTCTGAAAGAAATGAAAAAGAACAGTATTATAGGTTAAATCAAGACTGGAGCAATAAAAGATTGAAAGCATGTCACAAAATAGGTTATTCATATACAGCTGCGAAGCTGTGATAAGCTGGATGCCAGCAGCATTGTTCTATTTTAAGGAATCAGACAAGGTAGGTCAGGACAAAACCCTCTGGTTATTCTTTACAACAGCAGTTACCCACCAGTTCCGTACAAGTTTTAGTGACAGACGGTAAATCTGTCGCCCAAGTAACAGCTGATTAGTAATCAATACCATTGCAATCACCACTGTCACCATCCACTCACAAATGTGGAGACAAAATCCTCAAGCAGGTCACCAGGAAAACGCATCTGTTTTAATAAGTGAAAGCAGGAAGAGGCCTGGATCCTGTTCTAACTGCTGGCCTTCAGCAATCAATCAATGGCCTCAGCTGGCTGGCACGATACAGCACTAACACTGGGCTCCAGGAATGTAAAACAAGAAGTTTTCAAAAACTAGGTGCTCAAGCCATTTCCAGGCCAGGTTCTGTCACATTCCAACTGCACATAACCAGTAAGCAGCACTGCACTGCCCAAACGTCATCCAACCAACACTGCTTGTGGTGATCTGAGAACCAAGGCCATGCACCAGAAAGGTCTGGCCAAGCTTTGCTCCCACTCAAGAGGCACAGCATCATCTCTGAAGCAAGATTTTGGCCTATGTGTACAGAAATGGCTGCATGTCTGGGGTTTGGTTATGTTCCTCAAGCCCAGAAACTCTCCTGTCCAAGGACTTCATCAGGGACCCAGCTGCAGATTACTGGGTTGGGTTGTTTTCCTCATCTGCAGCCAAATGAATCCCTCCACGAAGCCAGGGAACAGACCCCAGGCCTGTCCTCCACACTCCCATAAACCAGAGCTTACAGCATCACCATTCTGCTTCCTGAAGCACCCCCAGCACAGGTTAACTCATTCAGGAGGGGGTCATAAAAATCCAGAGGGTTTTTTTGTTTCCCATCTAATAATACCCAAAGCTAGAAATCTGCCCTACTTATTCCACCAGCATGAGGAAAGCAGGTCAAGCTCAGAGCAAGGGAAGAGGCTGTGGAGCAGACACCTGGTTGAATAAACAACTGGAAGGAAGCTGAAGGCAAAAGTTCACTAATTGGAAGCACTGGGGAAGCAAATCTAAATACCTTCTGTTTGAGCAAATAAGGTCTTCACAAAAGTCTTAACAAAACAAAGTGGATCTGAGAGCAGATGAGATGCACACAAGAGCCCTGCCTGGAAACAAAAGCAGACCTCACATAGGAGACTATTTCACCTCATTATATCTCACCTCCACGCTCCTTGGCCAGACTTAGAAACCACCACATCTTACCAACACCAAGCACAGCATCTAGATGCAGCCCAGAGGCTTGTGGTCTTGAGCTGCCCAAGCCCTACAAGTGTCACCAGACATGTCCCAGACACCCACACTGGCTGTAATGCCTATTTGTCAGGCAGGAGGAGTCACCAGAGAGCAAGTCCCTCTGTTCCAGGCAGCCAGTTCAAATCCCCATTGGCTGACAGCAACCAAAACTGGTTCTGTACATCCAGGGACTCACCTCAGTCAACTGCCTGGCAAATCCTACATCAGGCAGGGACTGTTTGTGCCTCTAGACTGAACTCCCTCCTCACCAGCAAAACCTCCCCCCTCAGAGCAGTAAAGGAGCATTAGATGTAACTGCACACCCAGAACCTAGAGCTTTAAGTAAGTGCCATGACAGCCTCCTGCCTGTGACCACTACCCCAACCTGAACTAAAGAACATGCCAAACTCTCATCAACTGGCTTCAAGTCACTTCAAGAGTGATTTGACTTCAAGTTGTAAAATTGTCAACAATACCACAATCAATACTCTCAGAGGAAGTCATTTTTGTTTTCTAAAAGGGATGCATGGGTTCCAAACTAAGGAAAGCCATCCCTTTTCTTACTGATGAAGCAGTTTCTGACCTGTTTCAGTTTCTCACCAGCTTTGAAAGCACTGCTGGGAGCTTTCCAATCCTCAACCAGAATGGTTCACATCATGGTTCCAACTACCAATGGCAGGCAAATAAACAGGGTCACTTCACGCAATCATAAAAGTGCAGCAGAAGTTTTCCTCTGAGTCTCCCTGTCTGTACCTTGGAATATTGGCCCCTGCCATGCCCTCTGGCATGGGCTGGTCTTGCTCCTTGCTGCAGGCATTCCAGTTCTGTGAGACAGTATTACACACAGGAGTCTGTAAACATCTAACAGAAGAGTTTTCACACAGCAGGGCAGCATTTCACTGGGTATCTCACTAGCAGAGAGATGCTGGAGAAGGGGCAGGTAAGAGATATTTAGCAGCTACCGTGTTCTGGCTGAAACCTTTCAAGTTAACTGCATGGTTTGCTTCTGGACTCCAGATAGAACACAGTGAAGAAAGTCCCCTAATTGCTTTTAAAATGGAAATGTGGGACTTGCTTAAACTGGGAAATTCAGATTACAAGAGGGTGTGAATGACTGTTAGTTACAACAGAAGAGACATTTTTTATTAACTTCACACACAGACAAGTCCCAACACATCCAGAAAAAATTAGCTGGCCATACTGCCATGAAAAAAGAACATTCAAAGTTTCAAGTCTTTCCTCTATGTGGTTTTCATTTAAAAGTCTCTGCCTACAAGCACAGAAACAATCTGAGTTCCTCATTTTTAAAACAGGTGAATGAAGGCAGAGGATAAAAATTATGGTGCACTATAGAAGAACAGAATTGCAGCATAATCTTGAGGATTGTGGTCTAAAGAAGATCCACTATACATTCTGGCACCATCATCACACACATACATGGGAGAAGAGACAGAAATACCTTTGAGTGCTGGGGAAAACAGTCATAGTAAGCCAAGAGGAAGCTCTCAAGCTGGCTTGCATCTACCAGCCAACAGGTGTTTAAGTTGCACTTTTAACTAAAAAAAAAGCTTTTCCACACATGTTAGGAAGTCTGTTGACTCCCCCTCTTCCTTACAGGAGGAAGTCAGTGGAAAAAATACCACCTGAGAAAATCAAGAGCGGAGCTGACAAAAAAAATGAACCTCCCAGGCAATGAAGCATATGGCTGCTACAGCACATCAAGTCTGAAACCAACTGGGCAGATGCTCCCCACAAAACAAGCTTTGGAAATCACAAAGCTACAGTCTCGGCCCCAGTGGTCAGTTCACTTCTGTTCCTACAGCAGCAGTCACACAGGCAAGACTAACAACTCAGTGACACAGGTCCTACGTTTAGAGCTCCTCCAAGTTTTGAGAAGGGTTGTGACTATAGGCTTCAAAGCAAAGGTTTTCTCCAATCCTCCTCCTTGGCTGGTGGTTTGCATTCAAGGAGAAGTGCTAGGCTATGTCTGACAATGTTGATGTGTAGACAAGATAATCCAAGAGAAAAAAATATTATCCCAACTACCCCAACTCTGTCAATGCAAAAATAAAGTTCCCTCATTCACTAATAAGGCATCAAAACTATATGGTTAGTCAAAGCCTCTGCCAGCAATACCTGAATTTTCCATCAAGAGCTATGCAGCAGAAAGTCACTAAAGAGGTTTAAGCTTAATGCCAGCTTGGAGCTCAAAATGCTGAATTTAAAGGAGAAAGCTGACAAAGACTGAGCAGCCCAAAGTTACTCAGCTTAGATACTGCCAGCATAACACCCACCATAAAGGCTGGTACAATTCACAGCAAAGCAACTGGCTCAGCACGGAGAATAAGTCAATCCAAATAGTAGTAAGGAAATACTTGTTACTTAAGATGCTGTGGCAACACTAAACTGGGTATAAAAGCCAATGAACTTTGCCCAGTGCTTAGAATAACCCCACTGACCCTGGACTAAGTGAAACTACGTTTCTCAAGTAAGGCTTTATCTTGGGATTACTTTACAGGACATTGTAAATCATCTTCCTCCTGCAATGAGGAAGGAAACCTGAAGCATGTAAAGAATACAATACTGCTCTCCTGGGGGCTTGTCTATACTTGGGAGCTCTTCCAACACAGCTATTTGACTTTAAATATTATGCCCCACTCTCTTCTGCTCTAGTCATCGAGTTACCTTTGTAATGTTTCACCATCATCCCCATCTGCCAACAAATCACTGCAGTCCACAACCTCCCCAGCCAACCACTCTAACACAGCTAACTCAAGACACAAGCTTGCAAGAGACAAAATATTGCTGCCACTCACAACCACTGTAGGTGAGATCCAAGTGCCACTCAATAACCAGGCCTTTCTAGTCACCTTCCTGAAGGTATCTCTGTACCTACTTCCAGCCAGTAGGCTTAACTTGTAAACAGCTTGTCAACATGACAACACTTCTTTGGTGTCTTTGGGGATTTTTTGGTACATGGTTAGCTGTAGCCCAGCAGTTGTAGAAACAGCACAGCAAGACAGTTGTACCTTGAAGTAATTTTAAACTGAAATTTGTATTCAGTTAGGTCCTGAGGCTTGTTGGTACATTAGACAGGTATTTCCTTGAACCTTGACTCTCCACAACAAAGAACTCCTCTCCTCCTCCAGACATCTCCACCCTAGCCAAATGCACCAATTTTTCAAGTATAAAAGCTACCAGGCATCAAACCTGCAGTAGTTCACAGCTACTGGAAGGTGAGTGGTGTAAATACTTAACCATTAGGTTTGCCAGCCAAGCCCCCTTCAGCAAGAAGTTCAGAGCAATTAGAAGAGCACCTAGAAACCACATATTGCAAAGACTAAATGGACATCTCACCAACAAGGCAGTTTGACAGGAGGGGTGGGATCTCTCAATCCTCTGTCCACTCCTCTATTTTTGCTCAACCAGTACAGCTATGCCCTGCCCAGAGGGATTTGGTATCAGGCCTTTACAAAGTATGACACTCACTGAGCACTCATCAAACCTATTGTTCCCTTGATGTGCAAGTAGCAGTGGACAAAGCAGCAGTACTGACAGTCTCCAAGCTCAAAGTATTCTTAGTTGTTCAAACCCTCTGAGAATGAGGTGGCAAGTAAAACATCAAGTGTCCTACTTGAAGAAAGCAACCTTTTTCTGGAGCCAAAGGCAGTTTGCAGGAGACACCCACCCATCAACTGATAGATGGGCTCTCCCTCTTGTTCATCCTAAGTAGGCAGTAGTGTTTCTCTAGTGCCTGGGAACATTGCACAATCACTGTGATTGTTTTAAATCAGTAATTAGGATTGCCTTGTAGTTGAGTCTCCGAGGAATCCAAACATGGCATCTTAGATTTCCAGCCTGATAGCTCGTGCTTTTTTAATCAGCTGGCGGGACAGCCCATGAAGAGACTCTTTCCACACCCCCTATACAGTAACTTTAACTGTCTTCAGACAGAGCAGCCACCACACCTCTAGTACTCTGCCACTACAGCCTTGGTGATAACCAAACCACTGTCCATGTGGATGCAGCTTCTTTGCTGGAAGCACAATTAAGTCTTCAATTGAGAGTTTCTTTCCCTCCCCACAGCACCAGCCACACTAGGGAAGCTTTTGTAAAACTCCCAATTGGGGGCAGCCTGCCCTCAGAAGAACCATATCTGGCTGAAGGTTTGCTGGGTCTCTGCTAAATATTAGCTGTTCTCCAAACATGCTTGGAGTCTATTCAGGGGGTCACGTTTAAAGTACAGACAGTAACCAGTCAACATCAGAGCACAACTTCACTGCCACGAGGCAAACTGAGGCAGATTTCTAGAATGAAGACGGCTCAAAGGTTTCCAGGGCTTAAGCTAACTCAGGCCTTCTAGTCCCCACACAATCCTTCTAGGGCAGATGCTAACTGTGAAAGTTGTATCACCCTACTCTGGGTAAGATGAGAGATAAGCTTCAGATAAGAGAAATACTTATGCCTCCGTTAAATGTTTGCATTGCTGCCTTGGTAACTGAACACCTCATACAGAGCTACACAGCATCACTCATTTCAGCAAGGCATCAATCTTCAAAAAAATCTCCACAGTAATCAAGCTGCAGCAAATCAAGACAACTTTCAGGTCACCTCAATGTGACCCTAATACCCTACACTAATGAAACCACTCTGCAAAGTGGGAGCAACCCTTCAAGAGTAGGGTAGAAAATTAGATAGCTTTAACATCCTTTGTTTCCCTAATACAACCCCTCTCTGAAATTAGTTTGTTTTTAACTTTGCCTGAGACCAAGGACAAACCTAGAATGAGCTTTCAAGGTCTCCTTCCTTTTTACAAGTTCAAGTGCCAAGACGCAGATCAAAATTCTATGCTAGAAGCTGCTCTGTGTGATTCCCTCATCTCCAGTCATGGTTCCAAGGTATCACACTACAAGCAATTTATTTGAAGCCTACTCAATCCTGGGGTGAGGAGGGACTTCTCCTCTGAACCCTTTACTCAGAGTAGTACCTAGGTTGGAGGGTTGCATGTACAAAAATATCCTTTCTATCCCCCATTCTAGAGATGTAACCTTATCTCAGAGCCCACAGACTCCAGCTCTGATGCTTGTGGAACCCTGGCCAACAAATCATACAGCACTGTCTCTCTGACTTCCAGTTCTGCCCTGCAAGGTGTCAGAGCCAAGGGTGCATGAGGTCCCCTGAGGGGCTCTGGTGATGCATCCCAAAAGAATGGAGGTGTTGAGCCCACCCCTTCCTACTGCAGCTGTGAGTGTAGGGCAAAATTTTCCAGAGTCATGTCCCAACTCTCTTCAACACAATCCAGCAGCAATATTGGATCACCCAGAAAAACATAGGAAGAGAAGGAAAAGAGACTTTCACCTGCAGACTCATTTGGGCAAAATGCTTAATGAAGTTTGGAAGTAGAGATTACTCACAATTAGAGCAGGGTGCCCATCACTTGCCCAACTGCTAGCAGAACAAGTGGCTTCTACTTGCATTGCAATAGATAAAGTCCCTTAGGCTAAGATCACTAATTTTGCTGGTCCTGAAGATGGAAAGCATCTCTTAATTTACATCCATTGAAGAAAAAGGTAAGAACACAAAACCCCTCCTGTTTCACAGGCAGGAATAGGGTAGAAATTCAGTGTCTCTCCCAGAGCCACTGCAAAGCAAGTCTCCTGTGGCTGTGGGAATTGAGAGCAAGACAGCATCTTGGGGAAAGAAAAAACCCATAACACCACATGGTGGTACAAGATCAGGACAAGATAGTTTTCAAGAGATGAGGGGGTTTGATAAAAATTCCATACTCAACAAATCTTCTAGGACCTTGTTATTCGTAGGAATAACGGGCTAGTGACACAGAACAAGCAGATAAGTTTTTGTGTACAAGTCCAAGTACTACCCTGGAAGGAAGCACTTGAGAGACAAGAGCTAGTAGTAAAATGACAGACTGGAATGGAAAAATAATACACAAGATCATACCTTGGGTATAGGCCCTCAAGGGACATCAAGTGTCCAACTAAGCACCTTTCAGTAAGATTTCTTCCCTCTGCATCCCATTGTTTTCTCAAAACATACATGTGTATTTTAGACAATCTTAAAATGTGTATGAGGTAGGAGTAAAGCGGAAAAAACCTACTCCATGTAAGTCCACACCTCAACTTCACTCAAAGAACCACCTCAGGTAGGTAAGTAGATACTACAGCCACAAACAAAAGCACTTGCAGTTCTAAAACAATGACTTACATGCATACTTGTGACAACAAGCCATGCCAAGATACTGCTAACAAAAAAGCCAGACACCCAGAACTGAATGAGACAGAAACTCAGTTCAGAGCCTGTAAGAGGCTGGCTGTGAGATGCAACAGCAGCAGGTTTTAAGTCAACATTTTTGGAAAAAGTTTATTTTCTTGTATCTTTTCATGATTCCCAGCTATGTCCATCTCTCCCCCCATGACTCTAAACACAAACTGGTCTGCATGACATAATAGAGCTCTTTGCCTTCCCCTGTTCTCCAGGACTTCCAGCCCTCATGGAAACTGTTGGCCAAGGACAGAAGAACTCTCAGCAGCAGTTGGATTTCAGCAGAAACCAGCACCTAGGACCAGTTCATCTCCAAGGAGGGGACAGAGGGTTACCCTCTATGCTCAGGTATAAACAGATTCAATTCAGCCTGGCACCTGCAACTGCACACAAGCAGATTGCCACAGAAGCGCCCCAACAGGCAGCAAGGGATTGCAGAAAGCCACTGCTACACTTAAGATTTATAAAACAGGACAATGGGGAGCAGAAATGGGGTTTGTCTGACAATATAATGAATTGGGCTGAGGTCTAGTGGCAGCTAACAGACTGCTGGGCTAAGACACCACCCGTGATGTAACAGGCAGAGACATACACTGTGATTCCTCTCTCCTGCTCAGCATCGCTTTGAAACACAGGTCAGAACCTGACTCCATTCTGGTCAGAACTTTGCCTCAGCAAATCACTGTTGGTTCAATTTGGCTTTCTCAAATATCCCAGAACCTAAAGCATCTACAAGCAAAGAGAAGGCCCCAGCTTAAACCTGAGACCCAGAAAACACTGCACCAGGGACTGGCCTGGTTAGCCTGTTTAGCCTATTATTTTGCTGGTGGAGGAAACAAATTAGAGATTCTTGAATCTGCCCGCTCACTTCCAATGAACTAATGATGATGCTTCTCTAACAATTAATTTTGTTGCTCCTACTTGGCATAATGTTTCTAGATGCAAAGTGGACTCCTCCAACCTTGCAGAGCCAAACAAACAGAGATTTTGTAAGTGACAGAACAGGAAACCAGATGAACTCAAACACCAACAATGAATTGAGATGAAATCTTCTGGAAAGCCCCTGTAGCCTCTCAGGCCACAAAACCCACTTGTCACGCCCTTATAACTTGAACAGTTACAAGTCCATTTGATTTATTTGGGGTTTGTTTGTTTGTTTGTGGTTCAGTTTTGGGTCAAGTTAGTTTTTGTTTTGGTTTGGGTGTTTTGGGGGGTGTGCAAGCCCAAGAGAGGAGAAAATGATCTCGCGTTTATGACAGAGCCAGACACTACTGCAGCACAGAACACCAAGGAACTTGTTTGTGTTTAGCTCTTCAGTGTCCTGCCATGCAAAGCTCTTCACTAGTTCACATCAGGCTTTCAGACAGCTCTAAGGATTGACAACAATTTGGTCCAGCAGACAATATCCAAAACACTGAGTGAGCTCTAAAGAAACACATTTGCAAACTTCAATGCTATAGGTTGATCAGAAGGAAGAAACCAAGAAAAGAGCACCACAAGGTGCACATGGGGTAAACCTCAGGCTGTTCTGCACAGGACTACCACAAACGTCAACCCTTCATCAAGGAAGGAAGTGAACCCCTTTCCTCAGACTGCTTACAATTAACTGAACTTACAGTCTGAAGAGATTAATAGGCAAAACCAGTCTGTTTCATTCACTTATCTGAGACCTTTACACACCTACCAGCATTATTTTGCTGCACAGACAGGCACTGTTGGAAGGTGTGTGTGTGTGCTGGCACTATCAGAATCCAGGAGGACGCTCCAGTTACCTCTGCCAGCTGAGGGGCACGAACAGCAGCGACCCACAGCCAGAGGCACACCAACAAGATTCCCAGTCCTAGCCTAGGCAAGGTCTAAGATAATGAGACACTCAGGGTGACACATGAGCCTGAGCCAAACTCATCTGAGGACAGAAGGGTACCTGTAATGGCAGCCTATAAGCTTCAAAGAAACATCACTCTCACAAAGATCTGCATGTATGTTGAAATGGGGACGTACATACAGGGGAGGTCAATACTTTATCCACCTGAACATTTTATTTCCAGCTTCTTATAACACAGCAAGCCCTGACCCTAACACAAAGGTTGTCAAGGGCAAGATTTAGCTCCTCATGTTGTAAGTCAATACATCAGTGGCCAGCCTTGCTGTCAGCTCTCATCCCCCAACAACCAGCAGCCCTGACGAAACTGTCTGATGGATATGGAAGGACTGATGAATGTATGGGAGAAGCAAATCATTTCAGGCCGAGTTTTTCTATTTAAATATCTGGGTTTTGTAACACTTAAGTTGTAGCTCAGATTTAAGATTCCTACAGAACTTCAAAGATGACTGCAGGACCACCTCATTCAATCAGAGGCACTCTCCACAATGGTCCCTCTAGGTTCTCCACATGAACTGGATAGACGTTTCCATCTCACAACCATGCTGCTGTCTCACTTTTAGGACTGTACACTATCAGTCAAGTGAGGAATGCCGAAGTGGTTAACTTCATGGCATTTTTCTTCTTGAAAAAGAAATTTTTGAAGCTGTCCTATTCCAAGGACTTCACAGGAATGTTACAGGTATCAGTGTGAAAGAAAAATAAATCATTTATGTTGGCAGCAATTTTTTTAAAAAATCAAACAAGTGTGACTATAAAAAAAAAGAATCACCCATGGAGACAGAGTCATTACTCTGTCCCTCTCGTAGCTTCCAGCCTTCAGTCCCACTGACAGGGTTCAACAGAGAAAACAAGCAAAAGCTGGACTTTGCCAAGCCCAGGACTGCAGCACAAAAGGCTTGTTCCACACAGCAAGCTACGCTGCCATCATAAGGAAGGTATGACAGTATTGCAGCTCCATCCTGCACTTGGTGTAGTCCTTTGCTCTCAGCAAAATATCACCGTTATTAGAAGTTCTCAAACACTTCCAGCTGCAGCCTCCTCTCCAGTCACAAACCTCTTTTCATTCCAGTTCAGAATCCACACAGAGGCAAACCCTTCTAACGTATTTGCGAGATATAATTTGACAACTACTCATCTAAATGGTGGTTCTGTGTGATAAGATATCAAGAGACAATACTTTGGTTTGTTTTCAATAGCAGCCAGGTGTCATCAAGAGGAGCATGCGACAAAGATGCAACTGCTCAAAAGACGCAGAGAAACGGTCTGCACTACTCAGCAGCAAAATGGACTCCAATGTGTGTTGTCTGAGATGCTGGCACAGACCAGGGTAGGGACCACATCTCTGCCCTACCAACACCAGCTCAGCACATGCTTCTTTGCTTAACCCTTGTCTCTTTACTAAACACTAACTTATGAATTAAGTCTGTAAGGGACAGAGAGATCTACTGGTCAGAAGAACCCTCACACCCAGAAACTGCTCTACTCCACCACAGGCTTCCCCCTCAGTTACCACCCTGCCTCAGTTTCCCTTATCTTTCTCATGAAGCTGTGCAGGGAGTGGGAACTGGGCAGCTTCTCCCTTCCTCACAGGTATCTGAAGACACATACACTGAAAACACTTTAAATGCAGCCCCCACAGGCCTTTATAAACACATTGACAAACGTCTGCATTTTATTTACTCAGATCCAGCATCTCTCCGAAGCATTTTTTGCAGGACCTGCCCAATGATCAATCCCCCTCCTCACGCAGGCACAAACTTCCAGTCCTTAACTTGTATGCAAAATTTTAATAGGAATACACGAAGTAAAGCAAGAGCCACGAACAAAAGGGCCAAACACAAGCGCTAAACCCCCCGAAGCTGAAATCCCCGCAGCCTCCAGCCGCTCCCGCCCCGCCGAGCGCACACACGGCGGCTGCTGCCCTCCGCCTGCCCTCGCCCAGCGCAGCCCCGCAAGCGGCCTCTGCCCAGCGCCGCTGCCTCTCCCGCCGCATGGCTGGCCCCACACGGCCGCTACCCGGTGCCCCACTCCCCCCGGGGCGGCGCGGCGCCAGGCGTGCCCATAGAAGAGCCCGCACGCCGCTGCGCCCGAGGGGAGACGGGACCGGCCGCCCCCAACACTCGCCGACCTCCGCGGGCTGCCCGCGCCCGGCGGCCCCCGGGGGGCGTGGAGGCCGAGG
>VYZX01006930.1:138628-155296 GCA_013401335.1 Brachypteracias leptosomus
GGAGGAGGCTCCGGGAGCACCGTGCTCCTGGCGGGGCACCCGGCCTGAGGGAAGCGGCAGCGTCCTGGGGGGAACTGCTGCCGCTGGGCCAAGGGCTGCCTGGGGCGAGGAGCCCGAACCTGCGCCCAGCCCCTCCCTCTACTGGTTCATACTGAGGGAAACTCTTTTGTGTTTAGTTAAAAACCTGCATTTAAAACCAACTCATTCCTTCTCCCAAATGGAACGGATTGTGGCGCTCCTACTGTATGACTGAGGTGAAAATAGGAAACAAGCTCCCCTGGGTAGGCTTTTTACTAAGGCATGTTTGACCAAACCGTTCTATGACCATCTTCTTCCCCAGGCTCATGAGGGCTTCTCTGGTGTTGGTTGTAAGGAACCTTCATTTCACCCCAAACACTCCCAGCTGTCCCCATCCTCTGTGCTGGACAAAGCAATTGGCCTCCATAAGGTGGTGTGACGTTGCTACTTCCAACAAGTATGTAGCTTGAGCCATCAAAACGGTTCACACACAACTCTTTGTGGAAAAAATGGTTCCTTTTTAGCCTTTGAAATAATAATTCCCTTCTCCGTGGCCCATGGTTTTGGCACAGGAACAGCTTTTAGAAGCCTCCTCCAAATAATACTAAATTTCCTAATTTGTTCTTTTCCACCACCAGGTTCCAGAACCATTCAGAACTGCTGCTTTGCACGAAGGAACCGGCCTCGGCTAAATACAAAAAGTGGAACAGGCTGCACAGATGTCAAGGGAAAGCTGGGGTATTAGTGCTTAAAAGGATGCCAGCTCTTTGTAAACTGAAAGCAGGTGATTACAAACCAGCTTAGAAATTACCATGGTTCTCACCCCCAGGCAGTAGCTAATCTCCTGAGAGCCCTAACAGGCTAAGTACTACCCACGGTAGAGACAACAGCTCTGCTTCATCTTCTGGGGCTTTCCAGTCCCCATGTGTGTGCGCTCAGGAGGGACAGGGCAGCCCCTGTGCCAAGTGCTCACCCTCCCTAGGTGGGCACTTCAGCAACCAGGAGGACTCTGGTGGCTTGTCCTTCTCCTGTTGTGCAGTCTCCCAAGAACAGCTGGTAACAGGATAGGCTCGTCAGCACATTAATAAAGCACCAATCATCCCAGTTCAGCTGAAATCTGTTAGAACTACAGGCAATGTTTCCTCCAAGAGTCTAGATAGTTTTTTCTTTGCTACCTAAAACACTGTCTCCGAACAAGAAAATGAGATAGAAATTGATCAAATAGTTCTAAGCTGAATTAAGTAATATTTAATTCAGCTTTAGTAAGAAATCAGTAACCGTGTATGACACATTTGCTATGAATTCATGGTCTTCAGTGTTCCAATACAGAGGTATTTACCTTGAAAGTCTCTCAATCCTGCCCTTCTGATAAATTTGGGCATTTGTCCTTTTTTACTTCTGGTGGTTACAGGGTCACTCTTTGGCAGTCTAAAGCTTCATAAAGAAATACTGAGAGATGCAGTTGGCTTGGTGTATAAGCACTTTTTTTTTCCCCTCCCTCCTAGATAAAAATTGCACTGACAATATAATTTTTAATTTGTCTTTTGTTGCAAGACTTCAGGTGACAACTGCATGAAACTTAGAAGCTTCCTCACTGTGCAATTAACAGAGACTGTGGACATGGTTTTTATGTGTTTTCTTCACATTTTTAGTACAAAACAGGCAGTCTCTGCGCACAAATTTCTCTGTCATTTAATCAGCTCTAACGTTTTGATTTTTTGTTATTACACGACCATTTCCTTGGCTCCCTGCAGAGAGTTTTATGCCTATATTTTTAGGATACCCAAATTGCTCCACGAGCAGCAGCACTAATGACGCCTGGTTTCCTCCACATCTGTGCTCTTTGTGCCTCTAACCCTGCTCTCTGGGCAGCCCTACCTTCCTTTGTGTGTCCTGTGACACCCCCCTCTACAGGGACACCAGCAGCATGAGGTGCAGTTAGTCCAGGGCTGTGTTCCTGTGCAGACTGACTGTTGGGCTGCTGCCAAAGGAGCCACACCATGACCACCTCCCTCCTGCCTTTCCCTGCGGCTGCCAATCATTATTTCCCTCCACCAGTTCTCATGAAACTTGAGATTGTTTCCATCTCCCTAAATGCTGAGAAGGAAAAAGGAGGGGGCTAGCCTGACAGCTGAATAGAAGCAGACAGACAGACTGATCACATAAGCCTCATTTTCATCCAGAAAGAAGCCTAAAATACATTTTAACCTGCAGGTTCTCCTCAAACTTTAAAGTAGGCAGTGAAGGCACTGCTCCAAGTCTTGCCCTTTAAGCTTCTTAAAATTAATTGCTACTGCACACAGCATCATGCTAAATTGCACACTTGATCCTGCTTTCTCTAACAAAACTGTCCTTTCATGGATTTTTTCTTTAAGGTTTCTTTTAGTCTTGCAGCATCTCAGTATTTAATTCTGCTCAGAGGAGGCTCTTGATTATGCTGCACAGTCCATCAACTTTCACAGGGACATCAATCTACATTAGTTCTAGCACTGTCTATGACAGACCTGTGCCTGTGACAGTTCTCAATGGAAACCCATCATGAAGACACGTCAGGACGTCCCAAGGGCAACCAAATCTAAGTTTCCAGATGGAATCCAACCTGCACGGATACTTCAGCCTCTCTGAAGTTACTGTTAGGTAACAACTGTGCTGCTTCTACCAGTCCTTGGAGATTCATCCTGGGCTGCAGAAAGGACTCTCTAAGGAGAGAGGAGTCCTCTCTAAACTGGAGGAGCTGCTACCATCACAAGTGAGTGCTTCACGAGGACTTTGTGACCAATGGTTTAACAAGCATGTGGCATTGCCCTTAAAATAACGTCCATAAATAAAGGTGCTTCTTACTATCTTCTCATTTCTGAAAGATCTTCATTTCCTTACCCACCTTGCACATGGACCTCCAGCACAGGCAGGAGAAAGGTAGGAACACCTGTCTCCTGAGAGGACACTGTTCCCAGTGAAGCAGCACATCTCTCTCTTATCAGTCCACCTGCAAAGTGCACTGTTCCCTGCTTGTTGAGGAGGGTTTGGTTCATCACGAGTAGGATGTCTGTGCCTACACACATGTAAAATAAAGCACAGTCCACCTGCAAGATGAAACAGGAGATCAGCTTATGGACATCTGCAGCAAGGGCATGGAAGGCTGTAAGGAAGGACAAAGTAAAGCCAGAAAGCTTTTTTTAAGATAAAGGGATGTATGGATATTGTAGCTTTCACTTACCAACACTGGTCTCTGAAACAAAACCACATCAATAAAACAGAACTAGTGGGACACAGAGAGGCTCCATTTCAGTTGACTGTACCTGGGCAACCTGCTCTTCCCCTTCCTTCAGGGCCCTTTTGCACAATGTCTGCTCAGGAATCTGACAGTGAGTGCTCCAAGGAGAAATGTATTCATTTATGAGTGACAGGGTGATGATGTAGTTGCCCATGAGAGCAGAGGCAGCAGCATCAAAGGCTGGCTGTCCCTGGGTTGTTTCCCTGGAGTGGATCACACTGTCACGCAGACCTAGAAAGCCATGTTTCCTTTATGTGCTGGCCCTGCTTAACTACTCGCATGGCCAAGGGGGAGAACAACTTCACCTGACTCACACAGCTCTGCATCTCTCCCTTTGCCATCTCCTGGCACTTAATCTCACCTGAACAGACTGGTGCAGTGCAAAGGGGAAGGCTGGGCTGCTGCTGGCACAAATACCACTGGCCAGCATAAGGTAAAGCCCAAGCACCCAGACTTGGAGCTCCCCAGGTGTCACCTCCTCTACCCCCACTTACCTGTGAAACTGGGAACGAACTCCTTGTCCATACTGCCTGAGAACAAACATGAAACAGGGGAAGCTCTACCTACTTCAGATCAACCCTAAAGTTAATAACTCCTCGTTCTCTCCTTTGCACATGTCATTTGTCACAGCCCCAGATTCAAGCACTTTAGCTCAGACAACATGCTCCTGCACTGCTATCTTTAATTGGCACTTTCCTGCCAAGCCTCAGCGTTTTGCATCGGGCTTTTTTTCCACGTGAGAGCTGCCACAAACAAAGCAGCCCTCTGACCCACTTAGCTCCCACGTGAAGGCACACGGAGCTTCGCTTCGGTCCCCAAACAGAAAAGAAAATGTGAGAGAAGATTTTGATTAAGGGGAAGTGAGCAAATGGCTCCAAGGCTCATCGTGTGCACACGGGCACGTCTGCCTGTGTTCGCTCCTTGCCACCCAGGAGGGACATCCCATACAAAGCAGGGAGCCCTCACCCAGCAAGAGTTGGGTTTGAGACTCCCCTTGGTCCTGTAAGCCACACGACATCCCCACAGGCCTCTTCCTCTGACCTGGAGTGACTGCAGTCAGCCAGGCAGGGAAGGTCCATTCTCCCTGGCCAAACCATCAAGGAAGGTACCAATTAGTGTTAATTGTGGTGTTCTTTGTTTTGTGACTGGAGTCTGAGCTGAAACCCCTCAAAATTGAACACGGGCTACTGGCAACAGAAACCATATTTTTCCTGGCTGCCCTCAGGCCTCTGGAAAGAGACATTCACAGGTCAAACTAACAGGAGTCCTATTTTTGTCTTGCACTTAAATTTACATGAAACATTTCAGCCCCATTTCCTCTTCCCTCATAATTTCCCCTTCCCTTATAATTTTCCCATACACTCTTTCAAATGGATTTACCTCTTCCTGTGCTCGTTCTCTACAGTCATCTGCTGTTATTTTATACAGTTATCTGTGTTGTTTTATCTTTTTTCCACCACCCAAACACAATTATGCTCACGTCTCTTTTTTTTTTCCTCCTTGCACATCACGCACGCACATACCTTAGCAGCATGGATCCTTTTAATCTTTGAAAAACATTTCCTTTTTATCCTCACCCAAATATTAAGCCAACTGGAAAGTGACACATCAAGGTTAGGAATGCAGTCTGCTCCTGACAAGGAAAAAATGCTGAGCTTTGCAAGAGAGGCTAAGTGGATTAAGATCCTTTTTAAAGATTAGGTCACCCTTCACCCCAAATGCAGATTTCTACTGAAATTAATGGAAGCTCTTACAAAATGCAACGGGGGGGCTGACATTGAACAGTAGCACAACAAACATACACCAACAGCCCACTCGAAACCAATTGTTCAAATCACCGACCCCAAATGGTTCTTAAAAACCAACTGACTGAATCTATACCATGTATTAACACGGCAGGATTTCACCTTGTAAAATTATGAGCTGATGGGGAAAAAAAGCTGAGTTAGGAGTTCCTGAGGTAAAAACTGTGATTAATCTGATGTGGCTGCATTGACATTACATCAACAGACAGGTTTGCCTTGGGAGAATCTACGCTGCCTCTGGAACTGGTCTTTGCACCAGCAGAGCTCCTGCCAGCCCCCTCACAAAGCTTGGCCAGCTCCAGCAGCTCCAAACCTGGATGGTTTGTTTTTCAGGATACACTACAATAAAATGCACTTTAAGCATTATCCAGCTAATAAACATCAAGCATCATGTTTTTGTGGGGGACAGCTGAGGGAAAAACCTTAGAGATTTGTCTTACATTTCTTCTGCCCATCACTTCTGGCAGATGAACCCAGCCCTGCTAACAGGCAGACCTGTAAACTCAGCCCAGCACCTGAAAGTCACACCAGATCCCTCCCAGCTCTCACATCTACAGCAATAAAAACCCTGCAGGTGACAAAGCAGCTGTGCTGCTGCTGCACACCTCAAGCAGACCCCTGCTCACTCCCCACCACACAACTGCCTTCTGCAGGGCACACTGGTGAGAAACAGCAACTGAGCACACCCAGCAAACGAGACCGAGAGGCAAGGTGCTGCCTTCCCTCTCAAAATGCTGCAGCACTCTCAGCCTTGCAAAGCTGCCCTGACAGAACTACATCTACTTCTCTGCCTGTTTTAAAGAAACCAAAATACATGCAAGCTGGGGTGTGTGCCAGCACCTGTGGGCAAGTGGCAGCAATGTCACACTGTGGAGCAAGCAGCCCCATTTCCAGGTCCGTGCCTTCTCACCAAGCCCTCCTCAGTCAGCGCTGGAAAAATGCACTAAAAAAATCCCAGGACTTTCCAGAATCACTGTCCTAAAAATAGTTTTATTTGCTATTCTCCTCTCTGTTCTTTAAAACAAGCTTCAAATTCAGGTCAAGCTTTAGACTTCACCTGATGGGTCAAGGGAGGGTTGAATGTGCAGCCATGGAAAGGAGGTTACCTCAGTGCCCACATCTCACTGCAGATCTTGCTGCCTCAAAGTCCCGCAGCATTCACAGAATCATAGAATGGTTTGGGTTGGAAGGGACCTCAAAGATCTATTTCCAAACCCCCTGCCACAGCAGGGATGCCTGCCACTACACTGTTCAAGGCCTCATCCAACCTGGCCTTGAACACCTTCAGGTCCGGAGCATCCGCAACCTCCCTGGGCAACCTGTGCCAGTGTCTCACTACCCTTAGAGTGAAGAATTTCCTTCTAATTTCCAATCTAAATCTACCCTCTTCCAGTTTGAACCCACTACCCCTTGTCCTGTCATTACAGGCTTTTGTAAAAAGCCCCTCCACAGCCTTCTTGTAGGCCCCCTTTGTCCTCAGTCATCCTCACAACCCTGCCTGCTCTCTTCAACACCCCGTTTGGAGAAAACTATAAACCAGCATTTCCTTCCCTGATCGGAGCCAACACTTGTGCAGGAACTCCTCTGTAGCTTATCCTGCCCCAGCACAGGAGAGCCATGGAGTTACTGGCCACAGACACTCAGGTGTGCAACCAGTCCAAGGGCAGCCAGCATCTCTGTCCCTGCCATATGCTTAGTTAATGCTGGGTGGGAGAAGTGCTGAGAGGCCTCACTGCACCCTGCATGGGAGGAAATGCTTCACTTTAGCAATTCTCACTCATGCAGTTAAACCATTTCCCCAGCTTGCTCTGACAGCTGCTGGCCTTGCACGGGGAGGGATGTGCCTGGGTCAGCAGCACCAGGCAGCAGCCTGCCACACACAGCAGCCCTCCCACCATCTCCCCCACGCCCCTGGCCAAGACTGTGCAGGTTATTGCTACCTGGAGCTGGGCATTTCAAGGCTTTGGGGGTTAGACTCTGCAAAACAGGATGTGTTTGAACAGCGTCTTGGACAATGAAGGAGCCTGGTCCAAGAGGGGGACTTGTGGGTATTGCTGGAAAACACCTAATAGTGATCACATCCACCACACTCCTGTGACCCACTGGATGGGCTTTCACCTGCAACACCCTCCCCAGGGCAGGGATGTGCCCCGCACCTCACACAACACAGCCCTGCCCTGGCCAGCTGCACCACGCAGGCAAAGTAAGAACCAAACACCCCAGGATGCTGAAGGGAAAGTTGGGAGAAGAGGAATTTGCTGGAGCTACCCTCTGACTCACTGGTGCTTTACCTGGAGAGCAGAGGAAAGGATGTCATCCCTCAGAGCCATGCACAAATCCTGCCTTGCACCATGGGCTATTGGCAGACAGGTTTTAGCCTTGTTCCTCAGGGCTGCAGCCATTTCAAAAGCCAGGTATGCAAGTAAACAGGCTGGGTACTGGCAAGAGTGAGTGTCACTTGCCCAGCCTGCTCTCCTCCTCCACTCAGGGCTCATGAGCAAGCACTAGCACTTGGACCATGGTCCACAGCACGCTCCTGCCATGCTGTGCAGCCTGGGCACCCCACAGCACATCTAACAGGCAGAACAAATACAAAAAGATCAAACTGCATCTTTAATTTCAAGCAGTCTAACACAGCCAATTTCACCAATGCCTTTCTCTAGAGATGAGCACTGGCTTCACCATTCCTTTCTCCCCTCTATTTTGCAGCCAGTTCTGCTTTTCTCCCCACCCCTGCCTCATTCTCTTTCATTTCCCATGCTTCATGTGCTGGGAAATGCTGTGCACTCCTAAACCCAGCTCCCCTTCCTGCAAACCAGAGAAATCAGAATAAAGGAGTGTAAATCAGCAGACTGTGCTAGCACCTAAGTGTTTCTGAGGCTTGAAGGCAGTATTCCCTATGTAGGTGTTCAGTAAACCTGCTCCAGTCACTCAACACAGAAAGGCAGAGAGCCTGCAAGTTACGCCTCGAAACCAAAGCCCCAATGCTTCTAACATCCAAACAACTCCCAGCCTGCCCTAAAATCAGTGGCCAGGAGGGTTTTGTTTGTCCAAGATGAACAAAGAACCGAGTGGAGAGCTGAGAAAAACCAGTGCAAGGGCTGAGGTGTCACTCCTGACACAGCACGTCTGTCCACTTGCTACGGAAACTATGTTTGGCAAGTATCAGGTGTCTGAATTTCTGCTTGTGTGCACCTCCCGGGACAGCAGAGTATTAATAACACAGGCAGCCTAAAAACAGAAACTATCACTAAGAAAAGCTCCCCTTCTGCTCAGAGCTCCTTGCTGCAGCCTGGGGATTGTTGCTGTGCTTTACTCAAACAGCACAGAATTTGGTTTCCTTGCTGTTGAGATTTGCCACCTAAGCTGAACTCAATTGAAGGAAGACCACTAAACAAAAGGAAGGGAGAGGAAAATTACAGCAGGAAGCAAAACTTTTTGTAAGCACAGCTTTCCTGAATATCTTGTTCTGCCATGCAAATATATACAGAGAGCAAGCAGCAACCTGGGTTGCTTTGTGCAACCTGGCACAAAGCTTTTCAAGAGATCTGGAGAAGCCTAAGTCCCTGGAAGCTGATGCAGCTCAATAAGACAGCCCAGGCACAGCAAGTAGCATGAAAAGAAGCCACCAAGTCAAACACAGAAGAAAGCAGCAAGTGGACACAGGCTCCCAGGCAAGAGCAGAACACTGGGTACAGAGAGGGGCACAGTAACAAAAGCAAAGTAGGAAGAAAGTAACTCCAGGTTCAAACTGCAGGCCAAGGGGTTGGAATGAGAAGCACCAGAAGGGAGCTGCTGAGGCTTCAGCAAATGTGGAACTGCACTGGACAGGTTACTCTAGATAAACTAAGTTTTCTTAAGAGCAGCTTTAACTCAACAGCTTTGGAAGGAGTATTTGTGGCAGCACCAAGGAAACGGGCATATTTAAGATCTGTACCAGGTTTCTCCCATATTCTTAAATCATGTTAGAGATGCATTAGTCACACCAGTGCAGCCAGTTGCTCCAACCTACAGGGACCAGACAGGCTTCTTTCTAAATCCAGGAGGTCATTTCCCAGGAAACCTTGTGCTGTTTGTCCACACACACACACACACTGCTGCCCCCCTGTGTCAGACTGCACCCAGGAGATGGCTCCAGGCAGGAGAAAGTGCAGCCACGTTTCTAGTTCATCTCGACCCAACAACCATCTTCATTTGCACAACACAAGTGGGGAGTAGGGATATTAAAAACAAACTGTCCTTTCTGGGCAGAAGCATTTTGCTTTTCTTCCACTGCTTTCTGGTGTATGAAGTTGACATAGAGAAGTTTTTACTGCCTGCTTCCCAGCCAGCAATGCTCAGAGAAGAAAGCCTGCAAAGTGTGTGTAGCAATGCTGCCACTACAGGGCAAAGACTGTCAGTGACCACCAGGCTGGTCAGGAGGTTTTCCTGGCATGCCCAAGATGACAAGCATTTGATTAAAAGACACACTCATCCAAGTGCCTTCCCTGAGAGTTTAGAGCGACAAAGGATCCCATTTGAGTCACCAAGAGAATGTCATTGCAATCACATTATTTTATAATCACATATAATAATCACATCATGATTATTCAAGTGATGAGGCCAGATAGGGCAGAATCAGCCAGGCCAATGGTCCAGATTTCTTCTCCTTTGCCAGGAGTCCGAGTCTTAAAATAGCCAAGGAATTAGTGCCAGCCACCTACCTGACAGCTGGTTATTATCACCTGGGCTTTCCTCTGAGACCTTCTGCCAAGCCTGACCTACAGCCAACAGTGCAGCAGCAGAGAGTGCTTTATCTCAGACAGTAAAAGATCAAGGCTAAGTATGTGCCACAAAACCCAAGGTGGAATTTCTGCAGGTCTCAGCTGTGCAATGAAATCCAAATTCTAATTGCAGAGTCAAACTGTATCTTCAAACAAGACTGGATACCTGCAGTCAGCTGTGACAGGTTGTGTTGGAACAAGAATAAATCCTGAAGCACAACTGAAGTCTACACTTAATCCTCTGGACTCGCACTACTGGTGACAAAACTCTGCCTTCCCATCCCTGGTTCACCCACCCACAGACTTATTACAGTATTCTGATGTGCTTATCACCCTCTGAAGGAGAAGGTATCCTTGTTTCACATAGGCAGTGAAACTAAACATAATGAAAACCCAGAGAATTAGCAAGTTACCTTTGGCAAAGCCATACATCAATACCTGTACATCTGGGATCTCTGCAGGGTGAAATGGCTCTTACACCACTGCATGAGGAACCAAAGCAAAGATGTGGCTCTGGCCAAGCCGCCAGCCAAGAGAACAGTCACCCCACGTCCCCCACAGCAGGACTCACTCTCAAACACAGACCTTTTGCCTGCATAGGGAAAGGAATGGGAATCTTGAATGTGAGTGACTTCAGCTACCTTCCTCTGTCTCTCCTCATCACCTTCTAATCTCAATCCTTTCCAAGTCCTCTGCAACCACTCCACATCCTGGCAAGGTTGAGTTTCCCAGGCATTGCTGAAAGCAGGGCTGAAAGGCTCTGGCTTGCTCAGGCAGTGGGGTATTCTGCCTCTGCCCTGGAGAGGGCAGGCAGACCTTGACTGATCACAAACAAGAGAAGAAACTCAAGGTATCTCTTCCTTGGGAGAAAAAAAAAAAAACCTCACTCACCCTCTATTTGTGTAAGTATGTGAGAGCTCATAAAACACAGATGTTCAGTTAAACAAGAACCACCACCAACAGCCAACAGAGTTGAAAAAGGATTGGTTTTTTTTTTAACTTGTCATTAATTATAAATGTAAGATACAGCCCACATCAGCAGGTTCTGGATGGACAGCCTCACATTTTCTTTCAAAACAGTGAGGGCTCGAGACAAGTTACAGAATTAACTGAGGGTTCTGACAACTGAAGGCACCTGTGAGCACAAAGCCAAGAACACCTTCAAAGGCAGAGAAGACCATAGGTCCCCTGATAGCTAAACAGGAGGAGGAGGATTTGGGAACAGATTCCTTGCCTAGGAAAGGCTGAAACAATTCAGCCAAGATGAACCAAGCCAGGGCAGCAGAACCATCTCAGCTCCACCTCGCCAGTTTTTGAGTTGAGGAAAAAATATGGCTACAGCCATTAAAATTTAAGTCTATTTCTGTTTCTTCAGGTTTTCTCTTTTTCTTGGCTGCTTCTTTGGTCTCTGCACAGCATTCTTAACACTGGCAGGGGGCAGTCTGAGAGTTATTTCCTTGTCCTCTGCATCATCTTCCACCTGAGCAGCTTTCCGGCGCTCGAGCACTGTTGGAGTACAGACTGGAGTAGGATCCTGAAGAGATCAGAAAAACAGGATTCATTGCAAAGCAGCTGCCAAAGAAAGTTGTCACTGCCTCTGTGGTACCACAAGACACCTCAGTCCAGCTCTCCTTCATGTTACAGAAAATTGCTTTCTTTTTATAATTAGCTATTTTTGTAGACAGCATTTCTCCAGACAAAAGTGTCATCTTCAAAAGAGTGTTTGTGAGAGGCAAAAGTAAATTAATTCACATTTTCTAACATGTCATTATGCACGTTTGCTTTCTAAACTTTGTATTTCCTGACTCAAAACGTTAGGAAAGCTAAGAGGAAAAGAATTAGGGAAAAAAAACCCAAACCATAGATGTATAATTGAGACTGGCACACAGAAATGCCACATGCAAACTCACAGCAGAGCTGAAACCCCCCAGCTCCGTTATCTCAGTGCCTTCTCAGAACCCAGCTGACTGAACGTATGAGTTATTCTGTCCTCCCCACAACTAGCCCTGTCCCAATTATCACAAATAAATCCAGTAATGTTAAAAAAAATCATCACAAAACAGTGATGAAACAACAGAAATGTTAATACCCAACAGATTTTTCAGACTGGCAGTGCCCCAAATCTCAGTCCTGATGACTTGAGCTTTCGTTTCATCCTACTGCTAGTTTTAGCTGGCAATAGTTTTCAAAATACTGGAGTGCCATGTGTGGAGAGCAGGAGGGACAGCACAGTATGTAAATGGGGACACACAGCACTAGACTGTATCAACAGTTCAATTTTTTGTCAAAACAGCTGGTATGATAATGGAGCACAGACCAATGGAATGTATGTGACTGTCCCCAGCACCCTGCATTTCTCCTGCCTCAATTCAGTGCTGAACAGCAGAGGCTGACAAGCACTGCAGGTTACAACATGCTGAGCAGAGCCCTTTGCTGCTAAATAATCCCATTGGAGAAAGAACTGAGAAGATCCAACCACTCTCCTCCCTTCAAGAATGTTAATACATCTCAAAGGAACTACTCTGGGCTCAAAAATCTCTCAAGCAAACAATGTCAAGGTTTTCAGATGTTGAAATTGAGATGAAGAAAACATCTGCAGACCTGAAACATCTGCCCAGTGTGAATGCTGGGGTGTGGAGCTGGGCACTTCCAGAGCTATTCAGTCTTACCTGGCTGTTCAAAGAGATGTTCAGCTTTGACTTCTTGGATGTTCTAGTTTTTTTCCTGTTTAAGGAAAGCTCCTGTGCAGCCTAGGAAGCAAGACAGATCAGGTGGATCACTACAAATTTCCTTGTGTGAAGATGCAGTCATTTAACAGTCTATAGTTTGCTTCTTGACTACAAAAACCTTGCTACAGTCATTAGATTTGAATTAATAAAATGACTTAAAAGTGCCAGAGAGTTGATCTGGTTTGAACAAAACCACCCACAACTATGTAAGAAAAGCTGCTACTGTGCATTTTAAAAAAATATGCTGTTGAACAGCATTACTTTAAATTCAAATTCTTCACCCAAGCACCCTGCAAATGAGCAACATGCTTGGTTAGCACAGGCAGGGTCCAAGGATGGAAGCTCTAGTCTTGGGACCTGTCTTCAAACACCTACTGTGGTCAAAGTCTCCCGCGGGGCTTGGGAAAAGCCCTGTCACTCTTCTGTGATCCACAGACAAATATGAAAACCATGGAATATCCAACTGTTTATACTAATAGAAGGAACATCTTCACTGTGCTGATACTTATTTACTCATCTAAAAGTAAACCCTACATCCAGTACAACCCAGCAGGAGCACAACACTGATTCCCAGAAGCTTCTACACAGTTCTTAACACAAGTAAGACCTCCTGGTGCTCCAGCTCTTCATCAGCTCCACAGAAAACACAGGATTTTTCTTGTATTTAGCACAACCACAGAGACAGTTATTGAAATGACAATAAACTTACAAATCCTGGGAAGTCATAGTGGAGCCCCTTTGCTGCCAGCCTCTTGCGCAGCAGCTTCTCCTTCCGCAGCAGCCGCTTCGCCATCTTGGCCTTCTGGAGGAGAGAGCGGATCCTATTGTACCTCCTGACTGCTGGCTGAGAAGGCTTCAGAAACAGCTTGGTACTGCTCTTGAAGAGGTCTTCGTGGACCTTTTCAGGAGGTAAGAACTGGCCTGTATCAAAAACATAAGACATCAAGTTAGAGCAGAGTTTCCCTTCCCAGCAGATGCACCCACACAGGGCTACTCAGCCCTCGTTACAACCTTAGCCACTGATACTGCAAAGAGCTCGGGCAGCACCTCCTGGACAGAGAAAATGGGAAGTAACAAACACTCCTTACTAAGAGAACTGGTAAGGGATGGATGGAAGTACAGAACACTTCTTCAGTTTCACCCAGAAAACAGCCAGAGAAACTCGTTTCTCAAAACTTGATGCATATATAGCTCGTAATCCTTCACAAAGCAAGTGTTACTGTCACCAGGTCTGAGAAACTCACCAACTTCATCAATCTTTTAATCAAAAAAGCCCCATATGTCCAACTACACCAACAGTTACACATGACAAAGAACTTCCACATTGAAGGAACTGTCTCCACAGCAAACCCCATCACTCCCTGAGAGTTCACATTGCACAATGAGCATCATCAGACTAGAGGAAAAACCAGTTGTGACCAAAAGGTGCTTAGGATGTTCTCTACACATGAAGAAAAGAGAATTTCAGCCCCTGAAGTGGTGGGGCCTGGGCTGTGGGCCCTGAGTTAGAGTTGACCTATGGATGAGTCAACCCAGCAGTGTGTCTTGTTCCCCAAGTGGTTTCAGGCCCCACAGAGAGAACCTGGCCCACCTGTGTGAGGCCCTGCCTGCCCCCAGGTGATCCTGGTTGGGGTGGTGGGTGAGGCTAAAGATACATCAACCAGGAACCAACTAGTTTGTGAGAAGACACCAAGAAGATGATCAGTTTGAAGAGAGTTCCTGTGGAAGGTTCCTGTTGGGGCCAGTTGTAGGAGCTTCTTGTTGGGGACAGCTTCTGAGCTCTCAGTGGTGTGTTCCCCCTTGGCTGATTTGAGACAGAGAAGAGCAAACAGATGAAGAATAAAAGATGAAGATATGTTTCTTATTTGAGATGGAGAAGGGCAAACAGATGATGAAGGTATGCTGAGTGGATGTTGCTGAGGTTGGTGTTGGCCTGAGGAAGAAGAGAGCTGGCAACACAGCCCCACAGAAAATCTTTGAGACAAAACTTCATCAAAACCCTAAGACTCTCCAAACAGACCAAAAAAAGTAACACAAACAACTATGAATTTCCTTTGCACGTTACAGGCCTTGCACTTCAGCTGGTACTTACACTTGAGCAGCCTCTCAGAGAACAGGTAGTTGTTCATTGTGTCTGCAACGATCTTCGCCACATCATCCGACTCGAACTCTATGAACCCGTAGCCTTTGCTGGCCCCAGTCTGCAAGCAAGGACAGAAAGGAATCTGGAATGATGCCTCCATACCTGAAGAACTGTATTAAAATTATTTTGTGCTTTCAGAGTCATAGCTCATTGTCCTGGTTTTGCTGGGACAGAATCCCAGGCCTACTATGGTCTGCAGGCCGTCAGCAGTTTGGAGTCAGCCAGGGCAGCTGACCTGAGTTGGTGACAGGTGTATCCCATCCCATAAACATCATGCTCAGTGTAAAGGGGAATGTTTGCTGGGGACAAAAGCTCCTCCTGCTCTTCCTTCTCCCTAGGCCTTGAGGGTCTCACTCATCACTCTGCTCCTGAGGATGCTTCCCTATTCATTGTGACTGCTGTATGTCTACTGAGCTGAGTATAGCTTTATATTTGCATCAGTATTAATTTTGCAGTTTCATTAAATCCTTTTTCATTTCAACCTATGAGTCTCCTCTACTTTTCCTGATCCCCCTTCTCTGTTGGGACGGGGTCATTGTGTGATACAGCAACTGATGTAGTTTAGCCTAAACATAGACACCCATTCTCAGTTAAACAGGAAATAATTTCATAAAATTCAGTGAAATAATGAAAAGCAGCAGATTTAGCCTTCAATTGATATGGTGTTACTTGTAAATATCTATTGCATATTAAAAACTGCTCAGCAATATCTATTTCTTAAAAAAACCCCACCAAACCTGCCCTGCATTGCTGTTGTTACCAAGCTTATACAGCAATATTATAATGTGACAATAAATCTAGAAATCAGAAGAAGCTTAATTTACTGAGTACAAAGCAACAAGAAAGGTAAAACAGAGTCTTGTCCCTGACTTCTCAAGTTCTAAATTGAATTAGTGTATTCTGGCAACACTTCTCACATAAGTGTATTTACTTATCAAGAAAAGGGGCTGCATTAACCGTCGCTGAAACTGCTTATCTGCAGTCACAAAATGGTTTGTGTTGGAGGGAACCTTTAAAGATCACCCAGTCCAACCCCTGAGACACAGCCTCCTGAGCGCTCAGCCTGAAAGTTGTTTTGGAAGCACAGTGCCCTCCTCTGGCCACGCGTGGAACTCCAATAAAGTTTTCCACGTGGTGAGCGCGGGGCAGAGGGGCAACGATCAACTGCGTCCAGTTCTGGAGCCCCTGTTACAAGAAAGATCTGGACGTATCTTAAGGGGGCCTACAAGAAAGCTGGTAAGGAACTTTTTAGGATGTCAGGTAGTGGTAGGACTAGGAGGAATGGGTCACAACTAGAGGTGGGTAGATTCAGATCAGACATTAGGAAGAAGTTCTTCACCATGAGGGTGGTGAGACACTGGAACAGGTTGCCCAGAGAGGGGGTGGAAGCCCCATCCCTGGAAGTTTTTAAGGCCAGGCTGGATGGGGCTCTGAGTAACCTGCTCTAGTGGGAGGTGTCCCTGCCCACGGCAGGGAGGTTGGAACTAGATGATCTTTAAGGTCCCTCCCAACCCTGACAATTCTACGACCCATGGAGCTGCTGGAACCTCCTCCGAAAGCGTTAACTCCGTTCATTCACGTCTCACACTTCACGAAGGCAACAGCAGGAAGCGAAGGGCGGGTCCAGAAGCGCCCGGGCCTCCCGGCGAGGGGCGGAGACCCAGGACCAGGGCCGGGGCGGTGTTTTACCTTCTTACTCCTGGAGAGCCGCAGCCTCGTCACCGTCCCGAACTGCTCGAAGTACTGGCGGATCTGCGGCTCGCAGAGTCCCCGCGGCAGGTGCCCCACGTACACTACGCCCGGCGTCACCTCCTCCTGTGGGCACAGAGCGGCCATGTCAGGACGAGCCGAGCCAGGCCAGGCCAGGCCACCTCAACCCCTCACCCCGCCGCAGGGCCCCGCTCACCTTGGCCGCCCGCTTGTTGCGGTCCCGCTG